>VYXH01011585.1:70987-106635 GCA_013397275.1 Burhinus bistriatus | reverse complement strand
GAAAATTCATTCAAAAAAAGGAACGGATAAAATCTGAAATTACATCACCTTGATGAGGTCACATTTAATGAGAATCACAGGAAGAAACGTGTTGGATAGAAATGCACAGGAAGGGAAAAGGAATAAAAAATTAACTAGAAAGTGACTAAGTTAACGTTAGAAGACATTTGCTCAGTGGAAAATACCAAATACTGTATTAATGGAAAAACTTCCTTATCCTCATAGACAGGAAGAGTGAAAATGGCTCACTATCTGATGGATCATCAGACTCACTCACTTTTAAATGCTCATGCACATCCCCAGGTAATACAGTATTTTGTGCAAAAAATCAGGGTAAATAGGTGGAAGATCCTAAAAAATTAAGGCAATTTATATTGTATCATATACATAACAAGCTAGAAAGCAATAGACTCTAACATGTTATGTAGTTAAATTTCTGTAACAAATGTTTACTAAAAACTAGAAATAATAGTTATTGATGACAATTACCATCATGCAGAACGTTGCAAAGGAAGGAAATTTGGAGGCACTTAAGAGTTTTCTTAGTGAGAGCTGAAGAAATCAACCCATTCCTACAATATATCAGCATATAGCTACAGACTTGGTTTGTCATGAAAATGGGGTCATTCATGTGCATCATACAGGATGTACCATCTTCACCAGGGGATATATAAGATATATCCCTGTAGCTCCATTCACATTATATAGTGATAGTTATAGATGGGTATGGACAAAATGTTTAAATATTTTGATATAGCAGCAAACTATTGAAGGAGCATGGTCAGTAATTCCATACACCTGAACTGTTGATCCAAAACATGTATTATTTGCATTTTAAAAACAATTAATAAAAAGCACATTGAATATAGTACAAGATTTTTCTTGTCAATCTTGAGAGCAAACACATAAGTCAATGCTACATGGCCAAGATATTCCAAACTAGTTGATCATTTTAGGTGCCAAAGCTGACATGAATAAAAGACCTTATTTACAGGGGATACTGCCTACCAACCTCCTGAAGGTCAAATTGCATAAGACATGAACTTAATTTTCTTTTTTCTGTATTTTGGCCTTATAAATGCTTGCAGTATTAACAAAATTCTAGACTTTGATTGGTTCTGTTTGCAATGATTGATCTTTATGAGAATCAATACAAAAATACTGTTGTCTTAAATCTTAATATTTTACTGAGAAGAACCAGGCAGATTTCTTCTGTTCAAGGCAAGGGTAGGTGAGGTAGTCCAGACTTGTCTGAGTCAATCAGAAAACATTTCCATACAATACATTATCAAGGTTTACCCTTTATGAATATATTTACAGCAGCAGCATATACTACTTGCCTTCCAAACAGTAGATGAACTTTACAGTCCTTCCAAATATTCCCAGCGTCCCCTTCTTGCCTTTTTACAGCTTATACCTCTCACTCTCCAGCTTCATTTTCTGCTAAATATTTAATTTGTAATATTTTTCCTGTTAAAATTTCCTTGACTGTAGCACGTAGCTTTTTCAAGTAGGCGTACTGCTTAGCAAGAATGGCATCCATACAGAATACCAACAACATAGATGCTCCCTACATCTGAAATATCCACCTAACATCTAGGTGAGACTCTCTTTTGTCATGTTTTCTGGTGTAGTTAGAACATCTACAGCCAAAATGCTTGATCATAGGCCACTTTCAGGGACAGTGCAGAACTTCCTGCTATTAACACCAGAGAAAAGAGGCTCCATGCATGCTAAAGCCCCACAGTACTTGGGCTCTATTTCTACCCTAATCCCTCAGTATGGAATCACAGCCATGACACTAAGATTTCCATTCCAGTCTAATCTCATATTTTTAACTTGTCTTGATTTTCCCATGGAGATGTATTTTCACACACACAAAATACCACAAAAATCCCTTTATGCTTTGCAGCAGTCATGGAACTGTTTTGGAGAAAATTGGAACTAAGCCAAGCCATTTGAGTCAAGAAAGTTTGAAAATTAACATCTTTTTGATTGTTCATAAAGCGGCTTGTGCGCTGGTAGCTTTGGTAAGAGTTAAAAGTTGTCAAATTATGAAGCCTTTATTCACAAATTATTTGGCAACATTTACTTACATCCTCTTAAAATCTAGGATTTCCCATTTTGCAGGATATGTGAGAACACAGTACCTCCCACTCTAATTGTTAGAGTTAAAAATGAGAGTCTTGATCTACCTTAACTTGCATCAGTGCAGTCCAGCCAATTCCTGTGCAAACTGAGAGGACTTGTTGGCACACTCAAGGGCAAAGCTGTTGGTCTGAATAACAATATAACAGATGTAGACAGGCTGGCAGAGTGGGCTCACTTGACTGTATCAACAGAAGCATAGCCGATAGGTCAAGGGAAGTGATTATTTCCCTTTATTCAGCCTTTATTAGACAACATCTAGAATACTGCATCCGGTTTTGGGCCCTCCCATTCAGGAAAGACATTGGTAAACTTCAGAGTTCAGCAGAGAGCCACCACAATGGTCAGGAACTGGAGCACTTGCTTTGTGAGGACACGCTAAGGAAATTGGGCTTGTTTAGCCTGCAGAAGGAGCAGCTTCAGATAATTCAAAAGATGGAGCCAGGCTCTTTGCGGTGATGTATGGTGGGAGGATGAAGGGCAATGGGTATAAGTTGAGAAAAACAGAAGGTCAGATTGGGTAAAAGGAAAAGATTTTTCATCGTGAGGATGGAAACATTGGAATAGGGTATCCAGACTGGTTATACAGTCTCCATCACCGGAAGTTTTCAAAACCTGTCTGGACAAAGCCCTGAGTGATTTGGTCTGAACTCATAGCTGACCCTACTTTGAGCAGAAGGTTGGACTAGAGACCTCTTATGATCCTAAATGTACATATTAGCACACATTTGTCTGGAAGTGCTTGGCCATAAACACTGTGCAAGCACATGCAGTTAATGTAAGTGATAATCTACACAGCATTAGACTTTGACTGGCCTTGGGTAAAATCCAACCCATGGTCTTCTCATTCTTCAGGATGACCTGCACCTACCTTAAATTGGGCCCTTTATATTCCCATGACCTAGGGTCCTGGACAGTCTCCAACACTGCGTTCTCCTTAGGTTGTTCACCTCAGTGTTGCAAATGTATAGGATATTTTTAGGGATGGTGTCGTGGTTTAGCCTCAGCCAGCAACAAAGAGCCATACGGCCGCTTACTCACCCCCCTAGCATTGGGGGAGAATGGGAAGCAAAAGGCAAAACTTGTGGATTGAGATAAATGCAGTTTAAGAGAACAACAAAGGAAAGAGGAAAACAACAACAATAATACTGATAGAGGAATGTACAAAACACGATCCATCTACCACTGCTCACTGACCAGAACCGGGAAGCCCCAGTCCCCTCCCAGGCTGCAACTTCCTGCTCCCTCCCCCTACCAGCTCCCTGGCTACGGACTAGGCATGGCCTCATATGGTATGGGATACCTGTGTCCCATGCCAGATCCTTGGGAAACTTAACCCTATCCCTGCCGGAACCAGGACAGATGGTTATAAAGAAAGATGGAAATTACCAAAATATTATACAAGGAAAGTTACAAACCAGCCCACTGAGCAAACAAAACCTAGATTTCAATATTTCCCACTGCTATTACCATGCCATTTACATTGTGATACACACAAGACTGATACATTACAAGAGCAAATGACTTTGCAAGGTAAAGTAGAATTCTCTTAAGCCAGATGCCCCTGTAGTTGGCCTTTTTAGGCTCCTAAAAGGAGTTTCCAACTAACAGATGGCAATAGTTTAACAACAGGCCTGTGCCTGGGCAGATAAAAGGAACTGGCTGTATCTACAGTCAACAAAGGATCCTACGCGACTATGACTTCTGTGTTTGGGAAGACCTCTGCCTGGCACTGACCATGCTTGCCTGACTCTTCATACTGCATGTTACTTCGTGCCACTGCCAGGGCCTCCTTCTGCTTGGACTATGATAGCGTGTAGGGGGGACATGTATTGGACACTGCTGGAGAGCTAACTGTTGATCTCTGTAAATGTTATGCTACCACTACCACAAAAATTTGAGACACTCCTTTTAAATTTGCCGTTTATATGCACAATGCACCATCTCTGCAAAAAAAATGGTGAAAGAGTCCATTGGTACTAAATTGATGCTTCTGCTGGGAGTAGGTCTTAGAAAACTGTTTTGGAGACAAATGCTCTGCTGGCAATCAAACCTCTGGGAACTGCAAAGCAGTCTGCGCAGTAAACCATTGTTTGGGGGGAGAAGTGCTGCAGTTTTCATGATTATAAAGTCTTTTTAAATCAATAGGACCTAACAGTGCTCACTTACACTGGAGAGGTTAGAGCCCTTACTCCGCATAGCAGCTGTTCCTAGGGCTTACTTGTTATTCTTGATCAGCTGCATGATGACTCTGCCCCGGTCACAGCACACATTTTTTTAATCCAAAGACTCTGGCCTAATACACCGCAGCTGGCTTGAGAATGCTTCATCTTTTACTGCAATCGCAGAGAAGGAAAATAGTCCTCAGTTTGGCTGATGCCTATAAAACATTGGTTCCAGATAACTTCCCTTGCTTGGATAAAAATTCATGTTTGGCTTTTACAAAATTTGTTTAGAAATGTACAGTTTGTCAGGCAACTCTATTTGTACATAGCATCCAATTGAGGCCTCCCTGTGTTTGGACACAGGTGTTATGCAGGCAGGGACATGCTGCATGGGTATTTACAGGTACGCAGAATTCATCTTAGGCATTATCAGAAGATAAAATCTTCAACTACCTGTGTAGTGAAAAAGTGTAATAGATAGCATTGTTTATTCACCATGGTGGCCAAGTGGACAATGCAGAGGGAGGGATGAATTATTTTGTTTTCTCCCAGTTTCCATAATTCATCTTTCTCACCTCTGATTTCTGTCTTCTCTCTCCAAATTGAACTTTTTTTTTTTTTTTTAAATATTTTGGAGAGCTTCTTTATTTCATGTACTATTGTTCTGTAGAAAGATTGTGATTAGGTTTGTCATGCTACAAACTCCTAAATTTAAGCGTAATTTTAAATTACCCATACTCACATATTCTTTTCAAAATTGTACAAGGTATATGTAAACTTTTTTTTTTTTCCTCAAATTTGTTTCCCTGGCTTTTGGGTGCTTTGTAAGGAATATTTGTCAGGATTTTTTGACATGAAGTATTACAGTGACGCAATTTTTTCCTTTTAAAAAGTACTATTTTCAGACAGGTTTTGAAAGGATTCTACAGATGAGATTTATATAACTATGCTATTGATTTTAAAGGTAGGTAAACAAGGAAATTGAAGCTCGCTTTGTCTACCCA
The DNA here is from genome assembly GCA_013397275.1 of Burhinus bistriatus. Classification (NCBI taxonomy): domain Eukaryota; kingdom Metazoa; phylum Chordata; class Aves; order Charadriiformes; family Burhinidae; genus Burhinus; species Burhinus bistriatus. Next base: position 101,318 of record VYXH01011585.1, on the reverse strand, counting down.
TGCCAAATATAGTAGTGAAATATTTTATATGTACATACAAGAGAAATGTTTTTGACACAGAGTGACTCCACAAAAAAGGAGAATTTGCTTTGGCCTTTGAGCAAGAGCTACATTAAAAGGTTTCAACGATTCTCTGTTCACTTATTGATTCATTAAAAAACCACCACTCTATCTCACTGACCAGCCAGCATAAAGGAAGCTATAATTTTATAAAGTACTAACATAACATTTTCCACAAATCTGTACTAAATTATTTAAGTCACAATAAATAATGATATTTTAGGTGCCTCTCTCTGTATATTCCTGATGAGAACCACCGCAAAGTCTCTTGAAGCTGAAAAGCAAAATACAGCTGCTTTCATTCCTGGTAATGATTCATCACTGAATAGCTCCCAAGAGGAAGAACTATAGTACAGTTGAATCAGGAGTTACCAGTGTAATCATGAAAGATCAGTGTCAGGATGGAGTTACTGTACTCCGTGTACTCTCTCACATTAAAGGAAAGACAGTATGTTTTACTAGCTGGAAACATCTTGCCAACAGATCCTTTGCAACATTTTGTGGCACTGTCTTAAGAACTGCTCTACTACAGAGCCTGCACTTAATCCCACAGGCATAAATCCTAAGGCCTCAGGCAAGCATTTGCCTGATTTAACAAATTTGCAATGGTTTGAAACAAGAGGTTCACAAAACAGTCTTCCGAGATTCAGAATGTGTTTTAAAATTGGACTAGATAATTGATTGGCGAGTGCCCTCTCTGGACAGGATGTTCTTAAAGATAAGAGTCAGTCAATGTGCCTAGTCCCACCCTAAGCATCTCCTACGAGATGTGTCCCACTCTCCTACTGTGTGCCCTCAGCGATTGCATGACCACCGTTACTTGGTGCCTGCAGTAAATAAAGTCACAAAGGCTGTGAAATTGCATTAGTCTTCAAACAATGACCTCTCTATTATATGAGAATATTGGAAAAAGAATCTAAGTTGTCCTGCTTTGCATATACTTATAATGGTTATCAGCAGTGCTTAAATCTGCTCATTTTAGTTGAACATAAGAAATCACGCAATGGTCTATTTGTTCACTATTTGTGCTTATCCTTTCCAGTGCAATGAAATTTTGCAGTTATTCATTTATTCATCTATATCCACTTTAGGCAAAATCATCGTCATCAGATTGTTATCACCACAGCTGGACACAGTGACCTTCTATTAATGTTGTTATTCTGTTCATGGGATGGAGCATCAGGTTAATTCTGGTGAACATAAATGCCTTTTCCTGTTATCCAATGCCTATTCCCAATGACGAAATAGACATAACTTCTATTTGTGCATTTTATGGAGGGATGTAGATTTTGTGGCTTAGGAAGAACAGAGGTTTTTTTGGAGTAAAGATGTTTTAAATTTAAATCTGTCCCTCAAGATTTTAGAAATTCAGAAATACAGAAAGACTATCATTTAGTTCCAAGATTGGATGTTTAAGAATAAAAAAATAATTACACATTCATTTAGAAAGGAAATTTATGAATATACACATTTTCCTCTCTAATTTTGTCCATATTTAGGACTTCAGGTCATTAGATTAGTTAAGACCATGTTGCGGTGCCAATTTGCAAAATGGACAAGTACAGGTCTTGGGAGAAAAAGAGAGTGATGATAGAGCAGACTGGATAATATTATAGGATATTTTAAGCCCTTTGGGAAAAAACCAAGGAAAATTTTATGTGCAGAACCTTAACATGCGCAGAAGTTGCTGCTGGCACAGACAGGACACAAGAGGAGGAATAACAATATAAGAAGGCATTATTTCACTTACAAATCCTATTAGATTCTGCTAAACATTTACACTGTAGAACCCCAGGCAAGATTAATGTCTTATGCCAAGCACTAGACAAGCCCTAAGACACCATCCTGAAGAACTCACAGCATGGATTCATGTAACTGAAAATTCAAACATAAGTGAACAATTTCAGTTTTAGACAAAACACTGCAATGTCCATTCTGCACAAATCCAAGACAGAGAAACAACTCAAACCTCCCCAGATGCTTAGATCTATTTTCCTTCTACAGTTCTTCTTTTTTATCTTTTGCTTGGAGGATACAGCCCCTACAGTAACTGCATAATTAGAAGGTGCTTTCAAGAACTGTTGGAAAACTGTGTTAATTTTTTTTTTTTAAATAATAAATATACGATGTAGTTACCAAATTGCAGGCAACACATTACATCAAATGGGAAACTCTGAAGCATGAAACTTGGTTCCCCAAAGAGTTACTGGAAAACACAAAAGCTAGCCATATACCCATTTGGGATATGAAAGAGTTTGCAGTCCTTCCCACTGCCAGAAAGGGACTATCTGACAGAACGAATGAGGTGTTCCCGAACAAAGAGAACCACAGTTAGTCACGAAAATATTTTCCTGACTATGAAAGAATAATGTGGTTTTAAAATTTCCAACTGATAATAGTAATAGCAGTTTGCTATTTGGAATATGCATGTTTTTCATGGGAACAAGCACAATAGTTCTGTATAGATCTTTAATTTCATACCACAGATGTTACTTGAGCAATTGTGTAGCAAGTTCACAGAAAAACATCAACAGTACTTGAATTCTTTAAAAAAAAAAAAAACAACCACAAAACTATATTTAAGAGCCTGAAAGCTTACAAGAAGATGTTAAAAGTAATCTTGACTGGACAAAAATCTTTCTGTAGCATGGTTTGAGCAGTGCAAACAAACTGCTGCCTTCAGAGACAGAAGGCATAAGCTGCTAATACCAATTTAGCATTTTATACACTTGACACTATCCCTCTTGCATTTAGATATTCCTCTTATTGGCATCCTTGCAATGTGTCTGTTGTTCCTTTCCTTTTCTGCCCCCGAAGTCTGACCTGGCCCTAGTGGTTTTAGCAAGAGCTTTGCCATTGAATTCAGTAACGGCCTGGTCTTTATCCCCTTATAATCCTTAATAATTTCAGCAACATATTTTACTAATAGTGTTTCTGATATCTATTACTGCCCTTCTTACATTTCTACATAGTAGTTCTGTTCCTAGCTAATTCTCTTTAAACTGGGCTTCCAACATTTTAGTAGTCCACACCCACCTTTTTGAAAAATAAATAAATAAACACCTCAGCTCCCAACCAAAAAAAACCTCACCAAAACCCAAACCACTTCACTACTCCTCCCTGTTCCCAGGATCATAATTTCAGTGGAATCAAGGAGTCTTCTCCCTTTCTCTTTCCCTATAAACTGTACATATTCTTCAGTCTTCATGTGTGTCTCACTGCCTTCACTCTCTAAATCTCAGCCAGTTTGTAGCCACCTTTCCCTCTGATTACAGAGAGCTTCTCTCAGTCTTCCTGCAACTGAGCCTTTGCAAAATGTCCAAGATGAAACCATTAAAATTCAATTTTCTCTCTCAACATTGCTAACATTTGTTTTTTCCTAAATCTGTCTACCTTGTGTATTCCAACTCCAGAGTTAAGCTCCTTATTCTTGTTCTCATTACAGCATTCATTATTGCATTTCTGAAATACTAATATTAATCTAGCAGTTTACAATTTTAAGTTGTTCATATTTCACGTTAGCCACCTCATTTCATATTTATTTCATAAATAAGTCTTTATTGTTTTGGTTAATATGTTCTTTATTTTGGCAGCTCTTTTATAAAAATTCATTGCAAGGGTACTGTGAGATTTTGTTTGGTTTTGACTGTGTCATTACAGTTCAGCATCCATTTGGATACATATGTAGGAATTATTACAATATTGATAATCAGCTACCTGTTTCTCAAACATACTTCACTTTTCTAAACAACATTCCATTCTCTTACCAAATCCTAATTATGCTTCCCTTAGTCTTTATCTTTGACTGCTGAAAATTACCTGTCTGACAATTACTGAAAGTAGACAGAAAAAGAACATGCTAGTCTTCTGGTTTTGTTTCTTTCCCTCATGTTGAAGTTTTGTAGCACTAATTCCCATGTTCAGTCCCATAGGGAAGACTGGCTTTTCATTCTATTTATGTTGTTATCTCTTGGGGACAAGGGACAGCTATTTTTGTTATTTAGAAAAGGTCAATTAAATCTATAAATCCCCTGGAACTACAGTATTAAGTCTTATATCCATTTAGCCCATTGTGTTTTCAGCTCTGCAGGAAGCCCACAGGAATAGCTGGCATATTTTCCCAGCAAAATCCTGAGCATTGAAGTCTTGAACTTGGGACTTATTTTAGTGCTGCGGAACATCATTTCAGGTTTATACAAAGAAAGTCTAGAACATTTACAGGCTCAGCAGCCATTCCTTATGAAAAGTTATTACCAGAACGGGTGACTTACTTAAATTTCTATGCATTAAAAAACCTGAAGGTGAGGTTGCTCTTTCCAAAAATACTTCAGCTAATTTGTAATTTGTAGCTCCTTTCTTTCTTGACCAAAGCTAGAGTTTGCTTGATGTTAAAGACAGCGCTTCTATAGAAAAGTAAATTGACTATCTTCAGCAAAACTCTCAGCTAGGCAGCTGACCTTTTGCTTTCCCAAGAAACATACAAAGAGGAGGAACCACACACTTGGTACTGTCAGCACGGAGCTGACTAACAAGCCAAACTACATCACTTAAGTGACGGAATTCATAAAAGTCCTTAAATCTTACATTACTAATAAAAATATCATGTCCACCGTCTAAGTCCAAAGAGCTACAGAGAACCTGTTCCCCAGAATCAACAAGTGTTAAAAAAGTACCTAAGTTGTGCAGCAACATGACCTATGCAACAACCTTGATACTATTTTTACGTTGATCTCAAATCTGCCTCATGCAGGAGCAATTCCATATCAGAAATCTGTTTAAATGGCAATATTGTTATCCTCACTTCCCACCATGTTGGGGCTCTTTGCAAGAAATTACCAGTATGTTACGGTAATATCATGGAGCAATCACATTATCTTCAGTAAGCCCTGCCAGGAAGGACATTTTCTGGCACTGGATTATTTTCTTGTCCTATATGTGTATGTTAATCCGCACAGCAAACTGGCTGATTTGCTGCAAGAAACTCCAATACAGAAGCTCTATAGCTGCATTAGCATAATGCTGTAGCTGAGCTAAGACCACCTGCCAGGAGCACCACACAGCACCAGAAAGCTTCTGGCCCAAGCAGAGCTCTCCAAGCTGAGTAAGGACAAAGGAATTCATATCTGTATTTGCTCATGGTGACATTCCTGTGCCTGGCATAACAAGTCTTCTAACGTTTTTTTAATCTGTGGAACACTTCTATCCTCATTTCTCTGCGCAGAATTTTCAAAGAATATGCAAAATATTATTTGAACGGGTACCTAAAACCATGCTGGATTGCTTCTCAGTAAGGAGAACTGAAGCATTCTGGAAACAGGAACGTCAATGTTCATGTCAAGATATGTCCACACTGAATCTCCTTTCTTCTGTTTTCTTCCTTTTTGCTCTAACTTTGTCTCATCTCTGATGTATGATCCACGTTTAGATTGACTGGGCAGCATGTTTGTGATTTACTTCCTTTCAATGATATCACCAAAATCATATTTTCTTCCCAAAAAATACGTACCAAAGCTTATATAAAACTCACACACATCTACCTAACTATTACTGCACAGCAAGAGTGAAAATGAAATATTAAAAACAATGGCTTTTACAAATATATATAAAGTGACACAAGCTCTTTGTTTATCGTTGGCAGAGGTGTTATTTGCAATAGCCTCACTTTGCCCTGGATATTAAGACTGTGGTTAGTACAGACATTGGATGAGTGCTGCGTAATAGTGTCAGACACGTCAAGGACTATAAAGACTTTCTCATGGTCTTTTAAAAGAATTTTCTCATGATCTTTTGAAAAAAACATCTGGGCTTGCTTATGCAGAGACGTTCAGGAAAGACTCAATTAGCTGTGTGAAGCTAATGAGCGTAAGTTAAAGCATATTCAAAATCCAAACAGGATCATCTGCAGGAGATTTAAGATGCTCCAGCTTATGACCACTAATCCTCCACCAATCACTGAGTCATCCATAGCTGTCCTAAATATTTCCACACAGAGCTAGCTACATTAAGAAGAATGCTGTATTCCTCCCCCCAGATTCTACTGACTTCCATAAAACAAGAGCTAAAGTCTCATCAATTGCACTATTCAAACCACAGAATTTCACTTTTTACACTGGAAAGACTTACTCTTCCATCTTTTGTAAATAAAAGATGACTCACCAAAAGTCTGTATAATACTATCAGAAAGTGAGTAACAAGGCATTGTTTATTGTTGCTCTAATATATCTAGTCGTGACCCACATCAAAACCATTTTGCTTTTCTCTAGCAAAGAAAACAGGGGGTAGAACAGCGTTTACTTATATAAAACAACTGTTTAACAAAAGAAAAATACGTATCCAAAACCACTCAACCACCAAGCTTGTTGGTCTGTATTTTTATTGCTTTAAGGATATTTTTCTTTTCATGTTTTTCTCAGCACAGCAATCCCAATAAGCTGGGCTCAACAGGCTCCACTGAAATATAATATTCATTTACTTATTTAATTCTGCAAAAAAGTCTTGTGTTTTCAGGGGCAAGAAAGAAAACCAAAAGGCAGTACCCACAATGCCATACAACAATGGAAAATTTTATATCTGATTATCTAACGATACATTTCTGCTTGACAGAGATACAAAATGTACAAGAAATCCCAGTCCTAATAAATAAAATATCTCCTATAGATGATAGACGTTTGGGTTCAGAAAACAGTGTCGTCGCTTCAAGAACTCACTATCTACAAAAAAGAAATATACAGAAGTTTTTTTACTTCAGCTGTCAGTTTTCTTGCATATTTTTCTATTGTATACTCAGATAGTCTACGTAGTTTTCGTTTCTGCATTTAATACATTTCTTGCTTGTATTATTTTCATGAAACCTTGTGTCAAAGCCTATGCTTCATGTAACTATACTAAAGTTTGAGGAAAAGAAGGATAAATAAGCCACTGAGGTCTACCTCTCTAAAATGAACAGTATCTTGGAAATACGTGCTTATTCTTCCTAGCAAGAGAAAGGTACATTGGGTTAGCAATAGTTGTTTGACTAACCAGATGTAGAAAAAGTTAAAGCACCAGCGGGAAGTGCAGTGTCTCCATATAGGTTGATATGGGGGGTACCAGCAGACTGACTAGAGAATAAAATATTTGACATGAAAACTGACAAAGATGGTGAAAACCCCCACATTTTTTCCAAGAGTTGCTGCTTGTTTTTTCCCAGCATGATGGTAATGCCACAAAAAGTGGCTTTTTTTTTTTTTTTTTAAACAGCATGACTAAACTTTTCAGAGTCTTGCAGCAGACATAGAACAAGTTTCCAAACCTAGAATATTACTCTTCCATATTGGAATGGAAAAACGACTGCTCCAACAGACACCTACAGTCTTAGTAGACTGACCTCAGCTGTACATGAGACTCAGGACACATTTTAAGAGAATGTTTAAAACACTGACATGACTGAAAAATGGGGTAGAATAGACTTTACACAGATATATTGCATCAGGTTAAGTGGGTATCTTTCATGAGACAAATGGTATTCAAAACAAAGGAAATTTCTAGTCTTTCTAGATTCTAGATTCTACTAAAGTACTTAATATTGCATCACATAGTATACTTCTAGTTGTCTTGAATTTCATATACAAAAGCAGTTAGGAGAAGGGAAGTTTGGCTAAATGGGAGGTAACTAGCAATGTTGTTTAAGGAGGAAATGGGACTCCCTAAATGATTAGTTATAAGGCACATTTTTATAATGCTAGCACTAAGTAAACTATGGAACTCAATGAGTTAAAGCTGGGAACACTGTCAGCAAGTATGCAGCAAAGTGACCTATCAAATTTGATATCTCTACCATAGCTAAGATAGAAATGGAACTAAGCTAAGTATAAGAAAATGTAAACCCGTGCACTTCGGGAATAATAACAAGAACAATCTCATTAGTTAAAGCCAGAGGAGGGTTAAAACCGGGATGCAACAGGCAATCACAGTAGAAATATGAACCATCAACACCAGTTAATGCAGTGTTGGAAACTTCCCCATAGTATTGAACAAGCAGAGTGTGGTTTGTTCTTGCTTGAGAAAGATGAATTCAAGTAAGAATAGACTGAAAGATTTTTAGAATTGTAGGAAAACAGTCCACTATCTTACAAGGTGAAACAAAATTTTGCTTGTTCAGCCTGATGAAATAAAGACCAGAAAGGCTGTAATTGTCATCTAGGAGTTTATCAAAGGGATTAAATGGCAGGAAAAACAGAAAAAGAAAAAAAAAAAAAAGACCTGTTTAGCTATAAGTACAGGTTATAGCTATAACAAGAGGCAATAGGTGCAAATTGCCATGCAAAAATTTAGCCTATGAATTAATGAAGATTTACAGTCACTGAGGGGAGGAAGGGGAGGATTTGATCCATTTAGAAACCATTCATCCCATTTTATTCACAGTGGTTGAATGAAAACATCGACTGCACTCACTGACTCTGGAGTGCTCTTTCACTCCTGTGCTACATGTAAACAGCAGCACATAGGAGTGCACAATTTCAGAACAAAAACATGAGTATTCAAACTGAGAAGAGTTCCTGTGTACAGGAATGAGGAAGATGCAGATGAGTTTTCTGGTTTGTTTGATCAGGAAAGATCCTTCCACTCTTATTCCAGTGTTGGCAGATGCTTAAGTCTGTGACTCTCATGTTCCAGATCACTTTTTGATGTGCTAAATGATAAATCTCAAGAGGAAGTTTTGTACTTCCCAGATGAAGTATCTTCTGAAACAACTATTAATGAAAACAGGTCTCTCTGCAGAACAGCCAGTTTTGGCAAAAGGAGAGTATTTTACTAAAATGAAAGTATATTGAAGATATTTTGGCTTGCTTTACTAGTCAAACACCTAAATAAAAAGGCTAAACACATCTCAGAACTTATGATGGTGGTCAGGATCAAACCATGAAATAACATCTTGCAAACAGTTTACCTACTTTCATGCAATGAATCTGCTCTACGTTTGGACTGGTGAGATGGCAAAACTGAGGTTATTGTATTGATCACTCTTCATAGTTATAAGAAGCTGAGTTTTAGTTTACAGAATCTTCATTTTTACTGGTTTCAGCTGAAAAAAATTGCACATATTTGACGAATTAAATAACAACAAGATATTACTGCTGGTTCACAAAGTGACACCAACATATTTGGTTAATTAACTCAGAAGGGCAAGGCATATAGGAAAGCAAAACTTTCATTCTGTATTTGGGAGGCTGAAGAAACCTTGAGTCATTATGCTGAATGTTATTTGCCAGATTCCTTATTATATATCACCCTTGTTATGATGAAGTCAATAAACTGCTCTTAACTTACACTAACCAAAGCTCTAATCATCATATTGTAAGAAAAAAAGATTAATATGTATAATCACAGAACATCAAGCTGCTTTTTCAGAGTAAACCTTTCACATTTATTCTCTCTGTTCCTGACTAAAATCTCTTCCCACTTTTTGTCTTACAGTGTTAATTGCCTATCCTCTTTATTTTTAGCCTTTTATTATTTTCGTCTATGTTTAACATGGAAAATCTGAAGGTTTTCTGTCTTGGATGATGGGTGAAAACCAAACGCAATTTTCATTATGAGGCAGAATCCCACAAAGCCATAAATGGAAATCAAAATAGCTAAACGTATCTATTAACAAAACAGCAATTCCCCAAGCTCTTAGTGTTGGCTTAATTCTTCTCCCATCAGAAATCACTGGAGGACAATGACTTCTCCAAAACCAAACTAAGCCCACAGCAAGTGTTTCTGTTATAAGACCTTACACTGAACAACAACACAGAGGTGTCTATTCTTTCTGCATTTATCCTGTGGTATTGGCACGTTGTTTTCTGTTTGTTTACCTGTTCTTTTCCTCATTAAGGTTGGGCTTTTTTAACAGCAACTATTTCTCTACACCTCAAGGTGTACTTTCATTACTTAGAACTCAATGGTTGACATTATATTAGCCCTGCTACTGTTTCTTAGACGTTTCAGAGAAACTCAGATGCTGTCCTAACTATAAAAAAATGCAGCTGCTGTTTTGATTCCACAGCTAACGGCTTTTTCCAATAACACTGTCATCAACTGCACAGTTATTAGGCCAGCTTTTCTTAGGAACTGCAGGTATCACTTCACTGTCTATCCTACAAACATTCTTCTTTTCTAACAAATATGAAATACTATGATACTATACTACTTTAGAGATAGGTAGTCTTTGAGAGGTAACAATTTCATTTTCTCCAGTCATCTCTATATAAGCCCTGTAACTACACAATTATTTATTTATTTCAGCTGGTCAGTCATCATTTTTGTGGTTAGAAAGCATGACAATAGTCATTAACAATGTGCTACTACTTCTTAACCTCTTCCTTTTGGGAGGTATACCAGTGCTATCAATGAACAGAAACTATTCTGGAGTCAGACAACACCAAAGTAAGGGATTAAATCAATGATTGTATCATCAAGTAGTTGGACTTTTTTTTTTTTTTTGTTAGCAACTATTTATATTAATAATCAGTCACAGTCTTAAGAAAAAGGTAACAAAGATGTAGGCATGTCCCAGAGTGGTACGTGCCCTGTGGCACTACTCAGTCATAGGAATGACTCATTTTGTGGCTTCTTCCAGTCACAAGAGGTGTGAGAACTACAATCACATTCACTTAATTTAGAAGTATTCCCTCTCCTCAGTCTAATCTTTTTCCTATCCTAAAAATATCTGACTACCCTAAACGAATGAAACTTGGTAAAGATCACTGCTGCCAGAAAGTGAAATTCCTGAAGCAATTCAAGAAGCATACTAACATTTAGTACTCATGAAAGCGGCACCTCTGCCTTGCTTGTAATGAGAATGAGCAGTGTGTTTTGGTACTGAACTTGAGGACAGCACAGCCAGAGGACTTCTCTGTAACAATCAAAGAAGTAATAGCCAAGAAGCTAGCCCAACCTAGCAAAGATTTCCAGTATACTGTGTACTTAAGATTAATTGACTTGGTTCATGCCTTAAGAACCCTCCTGATTTGGGGACTTAATGTAAATTTTGTGCCTCAAAATTGAAATGCTAATTAGGAATGGAAGATGAGCATTTGCCCTGATGGTCAATTTAAGGGGAAAAAACCAAAGCCAAAGATGGATACCTTGATATATGCTAGTCATGCCGACAGTCTTGGAGAGCATACATGAAGGAATTTTAGACCATGGTACCATAGTGTCCAGGTTTTGCATGCAAGATAACTCGATGTAGGTGTAAAACATACAAGAGAAAGTGACTATAGAGACTTCAGGACAGCTGGAGTCTCGTCTACGGTTTATTTCAAAATTAAGGTTACATGACATGAAACAAACCAAATGTTTACTGTCGTGGAATGCAGTAAATTCAAAGTGATTGCACCATTCCTTATTTATTAGCTCTCTCTGAACTAATAATATGCAATTAGTTAATTCTATAAACAGTCAGACATTATCTAAGACAGCATTCCACATAAGGACAACATTTGTATATCATTTATTATTGAGCCATTAATAGAAATGACTGCATTAATACTATCCTGCAGCTGTTGGTGGATGTGCAAGAAAATGCCTCATCAACAAAATCGTGACTGAAGATTCAAAGCATTAGAAAATGTTTGCTTTAGAACAGGGAGAGGAGTGAGGCTTAAGAACTTCTCATCACTAGTTGGTTAAGAGACGGCTGTATACTTCTGGGTTTCTTAAGCAACTATGTGTGAGCTTAAGCATCATTTTCCAAGTAAGGAGAACTTTGGCTACTGATCCAGAACCTCACTTTCATACAATGCATTAACTACAATAGTAAGTTCCTTTACTATATAGGCTATTGTCCGTATTCCACAATCTTTTAGGCTTCCTGTAAGTCTACTAATAAGTGTTCCCTGAACATTGCCAATAGGGTGGACTAGGATACTATTATGCAATTCAGAACAAAATGGTAGACTAGAGTATTAACATGGATAAACTGAAGCCTAAACAGGATTCGCAGAGTTTATACATGTTGTATTTTTAGTAATACTACCATGTGATCATGGAATTGCATTAACCAAGGTGCTGAGCCCTCACAGATACAAGAATTGTGTTGCTACTTCAGAAACAAGTTTCTTGCTTGGTTATCATCTGAAATTAAAATTCTGACATGTAAATCTAACAGTGAAATGCTAATACTTCTGAAACAAAGACTTCTTCTCAAGGCCTATTTACGTTAGTCACTGTAATTCTCCATTATCTCCAAGGGACAAAGAATACTTTGCTGATAAACATGCCAGAGAAAAAGTCCTCCCTGTAAAAAGTTGCGAAGTACCACAGTGTACCAGTGTGGAATCCTCACATCCCAGAGGATTACCCTTGAACAGTATTGCAAAGCTTTCTGATGATCAAGTTCAGTACTGCAGTCCACTGAAAATGAAATGTAATCTATAATCAAGCTTTTAAAAAAAATTATCTCTGCATAACTTTTTCTAATAGCTTCCAAAAGAGTAAACAGTGTTGTGTTTTGTTTCTGTTCAGAGAAATAAAAAATTTCTTCTATTCTCTATTTTTATTTTTAGAGTTAAAAAAAATCCAGTATTTTCCAGAAACATCACATCTTCCTACATTTATGCTTTCTTTAAGCATCCTATATCCTTCTATATTTTTGCAGCATAACTTCTCTTTATGTAAAATGTGCCAAATAGTGCGTAATTACTTCTCTGTATAGAATATTTTGCTTTATACCTACCTCTGTCAAATTCTATGTGTTTGCACAAAAACACTATTCCAGTTACTTACATTAGAATTCACCATATTCCATGGAATATAATGGATTTTTAAACTTTCTAAGTTGCCAATGTACTCTTTTGCTATTGCAGATTTATCTTCAAAAAAATATAGGTAACATTTCTTAAGTATTTTAGTATTTTTCTCCTTGTTCTGTTATTTTTTACCTTTTTTTTTTTTTTTTAAATAAGTCTAGTTGCTCTTGCACTTCAGGAAGCTAAGCCCACTTCTCTGTATTTAGCTTCCCTGACCATTGTTTCACAACTCCACTGAGGCGACTTTAGCACAACCTCAGTTGTTCCAGGTCTCTCAGAATAAAATACTTCACCGAAATGCTAATATGGATTAGCTACAGGTTTAGGTGGTATGTGTTGCCTGCAAGCTGTTTCTTCCTTGACTTCTTCCATTATTTATCCCTTTATCCTATTATCTCCCACATGCGCACAGGGGCATAGAAAATGAACACCAAAGCAAGACGAGATGACAAGACAATATAGTTCAATTTCTGTATTAGGCAGAGGAGGAAGAACTGACATACCCAAAATCCCTTCTCCATAAACACCCAAGCTAAACACTTTGAATATATGGTGGTATATCCCATTATATTCTTCACAGACTGCAAGCCTCAGCTTAATACCTTAAATTTATTAATCTTGGCTTTCCTGAACAGAATTAAATTTGTGCAACAAAATACTTTTACAATCTATGCAGAATGTACTTGAAATCTAGGATGAACTGTATTGCACCAGTTCCCTCATTGTTCATATACCCCTCTGTGATTTCAAAATTGTCTTTCAACTCTAATGAAGGTGATGCTCTGCTCCCACAGCACAGTGGCAAGCGTGTGAGCGGCACACACTGAAGTTCTCAAGTAAGATTCAATGTCTCAGTAGGAAAGACTGTCCACTGAGGAAAAGTAGATATATGATTGCACAACTCCAATTTCAGTGATTGTGCAATGTAATTAGCAAGCTGCCGTAACCATAATCCACTCTTGAACTGATCTTGGTGGACAGAGAGCCTGCTGGTGCAGCGTCAGCTCTAACAAAATATGGCAACCAGGCCTTGGAGGTGGCTGTGCTGGACACAATAATAGTGTGCAACTACTGCAGACCTTTTCCTTCCTTTTTAGAGCTTTCATGAGTCAAAACTTCATCAGAAATAAAGACACAGACCCCATGTCCCAGGAGATGACATCTGGAATACCAGAGATTTTGCTTCGGGGAAGAGCGGTGCAGAAGAAGAGCACATTAAAAGATTGATTGTTTTTTCCCTTGGTGTGGAGATTTATGCCCTGCATTAAAATGTTTATTGATGAATAGATTGTCTCCTCATCACTTTTGTTCCTGTTTTTATCAGTTGAATACACAGCTTAGAAGTCATTGTTACATCATGCATCCAAAATTACTTGCAAAATCTAGTATTACTGAGACATTGCCAGTTTGATAACCCTGTTTAATTAAAGACATACTTCCTCAAGGACAGGAAAGGTAATCTTAATGCATAGAGAGAAATGAATAGAAGAGACAAGGAGGATAAAAAAGTAAATCGTAATGCATAGAGAGAAACAAATAGAAGAGACAAGGAGGTCAATAATGCATTGAAAAAAATTGAAGGTTTTGAACTACCAAACAGAACGGGTGGCAAAGAAAGAATAAGCTATTATTAAAAAAGTTAAAATGATAATTGACCTATACATAAACAAAAATGGAACAGTAAAACCAAGCATAAAATTAGGTGATATGTAAGTATGTTTTCCTTCTTTCTTTAATGTGTGGGACTGAAAAAGCTGTCATGATTCTCTGCTTGTTCAGCTATGAAGATGCTGGAGGAACCAATCTTTTTTTTATAAATGGTCTCGATCTACAGGTGCACTCATACTAGAGTTTTGTTATCACGAAAAAATGTTTCAAAGCACGTAATAAATTGTTTCTGTATTTTTAGAAAGTGACCTGGACAAAACTGGCCTCCCAGCCTACACCACTATTGATGCAGTATAGTACAGGTTTTGTTTTGGTTTAGTGGAGTAGGGGGGGGCTGGAGGCAAAGCAACAAGGTTAATGTCCCTTGAACTGTTACTGGTACAAGATTGTGTCATTTTCTATTTAACGAGCATCTTGTGACCTGGTTTTCTACTATATTTCTAAATTACTATGTTTCTAATTACTAGATCTTTAAAATACAATTTGAAGACATACGCTTGAATATTGAGTCTGGTTTAATTTATACCAGTGTAAATCCTAAGTAATTCAAGTTGCTTAAGACATCATTATCTTTAATGCAGTAAATAATGTATAAGGCAAACCAGAATTATCATCTGCTTTTTTGTTGTGTTTTTTTGTGTGGTTGGTTGGGTTTTTTAAACCATAAGTATAGCTGACTTATCATTATGCTATATTCCTATTGTTACTTCAGCTGCTATTAATTTTGGAAAATATAAGGAAAAGCACTGTGATAAGAAACTGAATAAGGAAACATTTGAGGTTATATGGGAATAAAAAAGAATTATTTAAAGTTTAGAGGAGAAGGAAGTGAACTAACACAGTATTACTGCATTTTATCAATATATCACTAGAAACATAAATATTATTTTCTATTGAAGACTAAGTAAGGTACTGCACCTTCAGTATAAATAATGATCAGGTCATTAAGAAAAGGATGAAAACTATAAATAATAATATTAAACATTATTTGGGATAAGAAAAGCAATATACACACCAATTATTCAAACATATATATATTTTATTTGGAAATTCAGTGGGTTCAATAACAACAGCTTCTTGTTTACTGTTACCATCCAAAATCTCACTAAAAAGTTGGATAAAATAGAGGGTATATTTTCTCTGTAATATGTATTTTTACAGGGGCTTATCTAAAAAAAATAAAAATAAAAGAAAATAAACTCTTTGTTGTTCTCATCACTTCAGTATTACTAGTTTCTTTGGCTTTTTTTTTTTTCCCCAGAAAGCAGAAGAGAAAAATAAACTTATTGAGTCATACTGATGCATCCAATTCCTCTGAAAGCATATATCTTCTTAGCATTGGCATCCACAAAGAAAACTCTCTGAAGCCAGCCAGCTAAAGTACAGAAGTTAAACAAATATATATAAGATTCACTGAAACATTTCTGGATGTCTCAGTTAAGAGTTAAAACATACATATTCTATACTGTGATTAACTGCAGCGGAAGAATTAATATTGTATTTCCAAGAGTAGCTCACATAAGTAATTTCAGAGAAATGCAAGCATAAGGGGAGCTCGCATCACATCAAATGTTTATGCACAATGAGTTGTGGCCATATATTCCTTATTGTCATGTCAACATTCATAAATGCTGAATAAGATGGATTAATGTTGTTTATGCTCTTAGTTTATAGTGTGTGCCTAGAATGGAGCTATCAAAATAGAAACTCAAAAAATGAACTAATTTATGTTAATTTGATGCTGTAATGCCTTGAAATTCATGGTATTTCTTATTTTACTACTGTCTGTAGGCTACCTGTTCCACACAAATGCTATCTGAACAGAAGTGGAAGGATACATTTCACGTAACTGAACTACCAGAAAATTTTAAAATAAAATCTTTTTCACAGCTCAAATTTAGTCAGATTCAGTTTGCTTGAGAGAATCAAGTGAACAGGCAGGGTTTCTTTCAGTGTGAATGTACTATGAAAGTAGGTACTGTAAAAAAGGTTTTGTCCATGATTTTTGAGGTCAAAGATGAATTTTGCCATTTACATTATTTTGTCAGTTATGAAGTATACAGGTTTTGAACCCATTAGAACTGTGCAGAAGAAAGTTTTAGTTTTGTTAACAAAGCCTTTAAACTTATGAATGATTTATAACATGCTAATACCAGATAATACAATACCATTAAAAGAGTCGGAAAAGAGAAAAGCTGAATTTTGAAGTAGTGTGGCTGATGTCTCTCTTCCTCCACTATCTGACATGCAGAAGAGGGAAAGGCACCTCTGTAATGGGACAGTGCAAATCAGAGCTGAATACAACTGCAGAAGGTAGCCCAAAGTTGACATAGAATATGACGGTAGATTGGCACCTGGCAATGTAATGACTCATAATATCTAATTTCATACTTTTTGAAGTTACTGAAAAGACATTTTTCAAATGCAATAGAAATGCATCAGATCCTTATCGGGACATCTTCATTTTTCATCTCTGTTGACCCAGCTCAGATGGATTTATTCAGGACAAATAGCACTTTACTGTCCAAAGAGTCCTTCCAAAAAACATTTGTACCAGTACTGCTCATCACGAATAGGGTGGTCCTTCACAAAAAAGTAGAAAGGAAGAAGAAACAAAAGGTGACCTTGTGGAAAGTCTCTGGTTCTCTGAGGTAAACATAAGCATATAAATCTTTACAATGGGACACCCTATATGATTGTTATTTGGGGTTTGTTTGTTTTTTTTTTTAAAAACAGTATTTGCACACGGATATTAGCTTTCTGAATGGAATTATTTTTCTGGCAGTTTTGAAGGCCATCTTGTGGCCATGGTATTTCATTGTTGTGCCTCAAAACAGTTTGTTTTGACAAAGGGACAAATTCTGATCTCACAGCTGTATCAGTCAATGCCATGGAAGACATCAGCACAACCGGGTTCAAGTAAGGTAAGCAATCAAATTATATAAAACAAACTCCCACTGAAGCTGTACAGTCATTCTGTTTATATTAAAATTTAAAACAGGATTTTTTTTTTTTTTTAAATAGAAATTTAATTATGCATATAAGGAAGGCTTCAAAGCATAAGGGATTCCCACCAGTAACCAAATGCTGGCTCCCTCACAAGGCTAGTGAGAATTCCAGCTCTTTCAAACCCATTAAAGCAGCCCAGCGCTCAGGGTTAAGCAGGCATCAGTGTGTTTATGAGGCAGTTTTCAGTAAACATAGTGAAATCTTAAATGAAACAGCCTTGTCATTTGCAACAGAATGCTATTATTAACTCAAGGATGAACCTGAAGGACTTTATCCAAATCCTCAAGGTAGCCTTTCTTGTATTGTATATGCAGTTCTGCAGAAACCAACAAGAATTTTGAAAAGGGAGGGTGAGGGGAGGGACAGACTAAATAAAACTGAGAAGAAAAGGAAAAAATCCTTTAAAAAACCCTGATATGGCATTAATAGATGCACACTAGAACATTTCTAAAACAATAATGCAGTGTAATCATCCTTCTCCAGACTTCATGGCAAAAGATTTTGAAATATTTAAGATGTACATGAAGATGGTCGTTCTTTTATGACAGACACACAAATCACAGACTAGTTTGGGTTGGAAGGGACCTTTAAAGGTCATCTAGTCTGACCTTCCCTGTCATGAGCAGGGACATCGTCAATTAGATCAGGTTGCTCAGAGCCCTGTCCAACCTGACCTTAAATGTTTCTGGATGGCATCCTGTCCCTCAGGCATGTCATCCACAACACTCAGCTTGGTGTTGTTTGCAAACTTGCTGAGGGTGCACTCGATCCCACTGTCTATGTCACTGATGAAGATACTGAACAGTACTGGTCCCGATATGGACCCCTGAGGGACACCACTTGTCACCAGTCTCCATCTGGACATTGAGCCGTTGACGACTACCTTCTGGATGTGACCATACAACCAATTCCTCATCCACTGAGCCGTCCATCCATCAGATCCATATCTCTCCAATTTAGAGAGAAGGCTGTTGTGGGGGACCATGTCAAAGGCCTTACAGAAGTCCAGATAGACGACATGCTTATCTCTTACCATGTCCACTGATGTAGTCACTGCATTGTAGGCCACTAGGTTGGTCAGGCAGGACTTGTCCTTGGTGAAGCCACGCACATTTGTAATCTCTGTAAGTACAATAATGGTTTTTACTGTATTGTGACAGAGCTATTATTTTTTTCTTTACAGATTCTTCAGTTATAATTCATATCAAAATATTCATTTAATTTCACTATTTAGACAATTTAAAACACTTTTTAAAGTTCTAAATTGAATGGTATGTTTTTGAAGGTCCATGTTAAATCACCTTTAAAGTCTCGTTTTGTTTTCTAAAAACTGATCTAGACGAACGAGAAACTTCAGCATTTTCATTGTGGCTTATTTACTTTTTGGAATCAACAGGTGTTGTAACTTCTTGGTGATGATGAGCCTCTTAGTCACCAGTTATTTTTCCATTCACTAAAGAAAATTATATTATGAATCTTAAAAATACCAAACATTTCTGGAAGGACAATTCAGTATTGTACATGCTGGCCTAATTCCTTTAACTGTGAGTAAGAACCTTTAGTGTTACAGAATCTAGTACAGTAGGACAGTGACTAAAGGGTGATGTCCTTAGCTGATACGGCAATAGAAATAATAATTATATGCTATCATCTGACTCTTTCAAAGTCAATTTTAAAATAAAAATAACTCCAGAAAACAACAAATTATTTTTATCATTATAAAAATGCTAGCGAAGAAATAATATACTTTCAGTCTTGGGACTGATCAAAACGGTACAGCTTAATATTTATGTCACCCTTCCTCAGAGCTTAACGAAATGTGTGTTAATTAAGGGCCTTACTTTGCAGTGACAACATGTGGACGTAAAAAAGACGCTTGCTACAAGCCCAAACATAAACAGCTGGACAAAAGCATCTCTTCTAGCAAGGCTAGGTCTCACAAAAACCTGGCAAATCTGCTGTGCCTGTACCCTCTAGTCACTCTCTCCGGTTGCCAGAAGACTCTGGCTGTATTTTGTCTACATCCGCCTGGCAGCTCCGAGCCTGGCTTCTGCCACATCCTAAGAGAGCTTCTATTTATGTCCCCAAAAGTGAACCACAAACTTTGAGAAGTAGCAGCGTCTCCACAGTGGAACGTATGAGAGGCGCCTCTGACAAAATCATATTGTGATACATTTATAAATCCACCGAGATTGATTGAAAATGCATGCTGAGTGAAAGAAACAAGGGGGGGAAAAAAAAAGTTCATTGTCACCTGGAAGTGATTTACAAGACTGTACTGCACTTGGTAACAAAATTAAGATTTCCCAATCATGTAAACATTTCTCTATGAACTGCTGAAGTAATAGATTCCATTTTTTTCCATTTTCTTTGGGCAGTCAGGAGAAAGCAAGCTGGTCATCATCATGTCACCAGAAATAGAAAGTACTTTGTCTTGGCCACTGACTTACTGAGCAGGTAATCTACACAGAGCTTTGCATAGGGACTGCTCAGGCTGCACAATACTTCATTAAACAGGTGTTTTCCTCCTGTCATTCAAGTTCCAGGAGTTTGCAAAACAGACTTTTTTTTTTTTTTCCTCTTAAGTACAGTTTACAGCACATGCATTTTACAGCAATAAGATATCCCAAAGTAAGATGGAAGAGGCCAAAGGCAGAAAGTCACTTGTTTATAGGAATGAGAAATGTATTTCAGCATCAGAAGTAAAGGGCCATGCTGCATAATTATAAACTGTCCGCGATATTTCTAGATTTCCCTCAGACTAACTCATTCCATATACTGTGTTGGAGTAATTTTGCTGCAACTGCACTGAGAAAAGACACTTCTGTGAACTTCAGCTGTTTTAATAGTGAAAGAGATATTTCCATGGTTGGTTTACATTTGGTCCTTAACGTAGAGAACAGTGTTAAATAGAAGAGATCAACTTTTTTTAGAAGCTGAAGGCGTTGTGACCGTGACCACTACAACATTGGTGTCTCTGGCTTCTTGCTAAATCCCAGGGTAAGAAACCATGCATTTGTTATTTCAAATTTTGCTTGAAGTTTCAATTTGGTTTCACTTGTTTTTATCATTTTTCGTTGTGAGGCTCTAAGAAAGTAGCTATATTCCAGTAAGACTGTCCAAACTCATAAAAAAAATGTTTATCAATGCATGCAAAGGTCTTTGGGGCAGACTCACCTGAAAACAATTCTGCAGTGCCTAATAAACAAAAACTGTGATTGCAGTGGACGCTTGAGTGTTACAGAGTCTTCAAACCAGGACAAGAAGGATCACAGTTTGCAGCAATACAGGCACAGTTCTGGCAATCAAGGAGAAGCGTAAATTGTGAGAGACCAAGATAAAATAGTCCCTCTTCTTTCTCTAAAAGCAACAACAAAAAGTCTACCCTGGCTACTCAGTCCTTCAGAAAGCATTCTTATTGAACAACAGCTACAGATGCCTGGAGTCTTAAGTACCCAGGTTTACTGACCAAGTGTTGAACCTCAAAACCACTAACAAGTTTACACACAGCAGACATTTTTGCTGTCCTGTTGTACTGGGTCTGGTTGGGATGAAGTTCATTTTCTTCATAACAGCCTGTAGGGTTTTAGTTTTATGACCAAAACAGTGTTGATAGCACACCAGTGTTTTAGTTATTGCTGCATACTGCTTGCACAACATCAAGAATTTCTCTGTTTCTCTCTGCTCTACCAGCGAGTAGGTTGAGGGTGGGCAAGAGGTTAGGAGAGGACACAGCCAGGATAGCTGATCCCAACCAACCAAAGAGATATTCCATATCCTGTAACATCATCCTCAGCAATAACACCTGGTTGTGAGAGCGGGAAGAGTCCTTCCAAAGTAACTGTTGCTGTCAGTAAGTCTTGCTTGTGCAGCACTGTGACAAATTCTCTGGAGTAGTGCAAGCTGCGTTCAGTGTCCTGCTCCACTACGTATTTCCTTTTATGACTTCAAGTATGTCACATAAGCAAAAGTTTATTGACTTAAATGTGCCAGGGACATGGAAAAGAAAAAAAAAAAAAACCCAAACACCAAATAAAACTCTAATTAATGTAGCTAGACTGGCAAAAGCTCTTGAATATACAGTAATTTCCATTTTCACATAATTACTTTTATGAGGGAAACCCAAAGGAAACCTTCTGTCATTATAAACAAGACACCTTTTCAATGTTGATGGTGCCTTACTCTTCCTGGCTAAATATATACTGTCTTCAAAGCATCCTATTTTTTCCGTGGGCAATTAGATGTATTCTGATTATCCCATCCACCCTTACAGCATCCACACAAGTCCTTCCAGAACTTACACTATATGTAACTCCACTTACATAAAGTACGTTGCCTCCCTTGAACTGCTATACATGACTGCTTTGCAAGGAAGGGGTGTGAGGGAAAAAAAAGTGAGCTCCCGTCTAGATCTCTGAGCTGACAGCATTTCATGCAGTTCCATCTCTGCACCTGACAGGGCACAAGAACCAGCAGCCAGGACTTGAATTTGCTGCTCAAAGGCAGCAAATGCCTTGGAAAGAGAGATTCCACCCCATGGCTTACTCTCCTTAGTTAGCAGACAGACTCATGAGATTTTCTTTGGAAATGCTTTGGCTAAGGGCACTAATATGAGCCTATATTGATAATGTTTTTAGAGGCACTCTACCAGATAAGTTAAACAGTGGAGAAAATCCCAGTCAGTTTCACACAATCGCTGAACTCAAGCAGAAGAGCACGTGGTCTACTTAGCTATTCCAAATTACTTCTTAAATCAAGATTAAGGGCTAAAGACTATGACAATAACGGATATGCTACCCTCAAAGGAAAAAGACGTGTATTCAAACCTCTCACCGAGACCTGCAGGCCTGGTTTTAAGATAGGACTTTCAGATAAGCTGCCATTGGAAAAGGTCTTACAGCATTTAGAATGGCCTGTTATCAGATATGTGTCTGTTCTAAAAACTACAGACCATCCCTTCACTCGTTTCTACATCTTTTGAACTGAAATAATCTGAGGCAGAAGAGGTGGATCCCCAGGTTCTTTTCAACCTCAATGTCACTTTGTATTCCAGCCACACTTCTGCATAACAAATTTGTACCGAGTCTAGTGCTACCATGGTCACGCGAACCTGCAAGAAAATCTAAAGCATTTTCATCTTTAATACCCCCTTGCCAAATACCAAGGCTGGTATTGCACAAGCTGGTGTTGGAACTTGGCCCACCTCCCCCAAAGGATTAAGTGAGCCCATGGCAAACTATGATCAGCTCCAACACAGGTAACTCTGCTACTCCAAGAGGACTGAGAGGCATGGCATGAAGACATGACGGTGGGCACCTTGCCATGCTGCTTTGTAGCATTTGCACTGATGTACTTGGGCTGTTCTCAGCTTCACTATTCTGGGTACAAATAATTTTCTGTAAGAAAAAAAAATAGTCAAAGGACCATGCTGTCTTGACTATGATTACGACTTTATATGGACAAAATAATTGGCATTTGAAGCAATTCCAGGATTCAGTTTGCCCTACATTGTCACACTATAATTTAAAGAAAAAAAGAAAAAGGAAACTCCATAACTTTGTCCGTCAAATCACATGAAAATATTTTCAGTTCACACCTGAAGTCTTGTCACTGAAATCAATAGATCTACTTGTCAAGATACCAAAACATGGAGAACCTAGACTGAGATCACATCCAGTCCTTAATGGATGACATCTTTCCTGCCTTTTGTGCAGTATCTTTCTGTTTCTTAACAAAGAGCAACTTTAAAGAGAAATCAATGTCCAAATAGAAGCAGTGAACATGGTGGGGAAAAAAGGAAGACACAAACAGATTTAGTTCTTTCCAGGAAAATCTTGAATGACTCCATTACCAGAGTATGTGGTGTCCTAGAAAGCAAGGAATAGAGGAGGGAAGTAGTCCTTAAGAAATTGAGCCTGTTTTCTCCCTGCTGTTTCTTGGAGTTTCTAAGCACTAACAACATTCCTCTTGTTGAGCTCAACTATTTTTACTCAGGGTGTTAAATTTTATAGCCTGAAGTAGAAACTTCTAAGTGCAGTGTGAGTTTTTCAGTTATTTTAGCATTGCAAGCTATTTTTTTGATATCTCTGAGAGAAGGAATTGAATCAGGATCATAGGAAGCCTTTATTAAAGCTATATATTTTGTCCTCTGCGTTGATTTTCGCAGGTATGTCATCTGCTTTTTCATTCTATGTACACAAGCATTGGTGTAATATTTATTAGAGCAAACACATATTTTTTCCTTTGACACAGCTAGAAGACCATGGTACAATGAAGTTTCAATTAGATGTAACACTAAAAATTGAGACTAAACCTAGACATCAGTAGCGAGGACCTACACCAGACATACAAGGCCAGGTGAAGCAAACACTTCTATTTGCCATGTGTTTTAATCATGGACTATGAGTTAATACAACATTTCCTTCCAGCATAGTTACACTTTTGCATTCTTATAAAATATTGGTCATTTTTCTGGATGGTTCTAAGATACACATGAATGTAAGAATACACAGAAAGAAAACAAAGAATATGAGAATATCACAGGAAAGAGACTTGAGCGCAGAAGTGAAGAATATTACTAGTCAGCATTGAAAAAAAAAATTGTCTCCTATCCACAAGAAAATGGTTATGTTCTACCAAGCGAATCACTTAAGTGTCTGTAACATGAAGGATTTCTTCCCAATGTTTTAGAGCAGGAAAGGGAACAGAAAACTGCAGGTTGGTGGAAACTTCCTGGGAGAACTTAGCACTAATTTTATCCTGAAAATTACACACTACCCTTTTTTGGAACTTACCATCTAAAATTAAATCAGCACAGACCATTTTGAAAACTTGAGCACATGTCAATTTGCTATTGATTAGTTAAAGCTGGACTGATTTATCATCAGATAAACCCTTTTCAAAGGGTGGGATAAGGAGAGAATAGTAAATGGTAGGCAGTAACATGGAAAGCACTTGGCAAGAACCTCAGCTACTTGATTGAGTGTTCACCACAGAGCATGTGGGTATTCTATAGTAATCTGGAAAGTCTTGCTAACAGCATAATTTTTTTTTTTTCATTTTTTTTTTTTAACTTCACTTTTGGTAAAAGATGTGGGACTTCCCCTTTGAATTCAGCATGCTGGATTGTTCACAGCCAGAGGTGGGTAGAAGAAAAGAATTCATTCACTTCTATATTTTTTTGAGAAGTAAATGATCTTTTGATGAGTGGGTTTTCTCTTCTGTTAATGAAAATAAAGGCAGGTGCCAGCTCACATCACACCACTCTCACTCGTCTACTGATTTTGCAGGGATGTATGGTTCAACTTTCTCTGAAGATCGTTAGGTTTTGAAGGAGGGTTTAGTTGAATATTCACCCATTCTAGTGATGACTGCAAAACACCCAGGGTTGCTTGTCTTGTAAGAACACTTTCTACTGGCATTGTTGGGATTGATTATTAATTTCCACATTTGAAATGTTTCATTTGAAGGTTAGCAAGAATATCCTGCAGTAGAACAGTGATTGCTCTGACG
Organism: Burhinus bistriatus; assembly: GCA_013397275.1. NCBI lineage: Eukaryota > Metazoa > Chordata > Aves > Charadriiformes > Burhinidae > Burhinus > Burhinus bistriatus. The sequence goes on along the minus strand of VYXH01011585.1, from coordinate 76,293 downwards.
GCCGTTACTTCCAGATCCTTCATCATGTACTGGAATGTATCATTTGGCAGTGAAATCAGGGGATACAGGGCAGAAGGGGAAAACAGTTCATTTTTTAGTAAAACTGCTGATTTTGATAGATTTTAAATTTCTCCTTTCTTGGGCAGGAAATATTTAATGAAAGCAAGATAAATAGCACAGAGGTATTTACTATCTAAAACTAACAATTTTTGCCCTATTCTATCATCTTTGCTTACTTTGGATAGTTTTTTCTCTTACTGATTTTATTCCATAAACAAGAGAATTCCACAAGCAAGAGAGGAGACGAGAGAATAACACAACTCCTTCTTCCCTCTGAAGTCTTCATTTTTTCACTTGTTCTCTTTCACATCTACTTTGTTATCATGGAAATCTCTTAAAAGTGGGGAGGGAGGGGGGCAGGAAGTCAATCTTTTCTAGACTGATTACACAGCTCTTCAGACCTAAAAGATTCTATGTGTTGTCATAAGGACAAACAAATCACTGACCAGTTATTGCAGAATTGAAGGACATTTAGTTTGAAATCATGTGGGGTGATCAAAGAGATTAAAAACCCAAAACTATGGGACAATGAAAATGGGGGAAGGCGCAGTATTCCACTGATCATATATATATGCCTTATTTCTTTTAGGCTACTGTTGCCTTATTTTATTAATGCATTGCTACAGCAAATAAGGTGATACAAACAGGGGGAAAAGATAGCATTAGAAACAGAAACCAGTGGAGAAGACTGTGGCACCTGGAAATGGCTACTACTGTAAAAAGAAAAATTGAAATAAGGCTTAACTGCTTATGAAAAATTTCAGAGAACACCTGCAATTGTGTTGGAAGGTAAGGGCAGTGTTATCACAGAAATACTGATCTTTTCCTATCTATTCATTCATTCCCCTTAACTTATTTCCATTTACTCAGTAGTTCCAGGTAGCAGAATCTGCTCAAACATGACACTTTAAAATTTTTGGTGTTGCTGCTCCCCTTCCCTGGAAGAATGACATCCTCCTATCCAGCAAAGCTTACTGAAGTGTGAATACTGTATTTTTTCCACACCTAAACACACTTGGATATTTTTCTTGAAGTGAAATATCATCAGAAGAGCAATACACTATTTCATATCATGCAAATATTCTATATTAAAAAACCCAAATGTATAGGATATTAAATGGATCTCGGAATTTGCAGGTGAGAAGAAACTGTAACTGTGGAACATACTGCAGCATCAGGCAAAAAAAGGATTTCTGTCTTCAGGGGATAATAAACACACTAAAATATGTAAATAATCAGGTATTGGTTATATGGACCATTCATTCCTGTGAAATTAATGCACATAGACACCCTGCCCCCACCATTATCCTTAGTGAAAACCTGAGTCAGTTCAGCTGAAATACATATAGAATTAACTGCTGGTGGTACAATGAAACACATCCATTCCATAACTTTGTTTACCCTAAAAAGCAAATATACTGAACAAGATTTATCTATAGTTTAAAATCCATTAGTAAGCCAGATAACAAGCTGGTAGAAAGACATCTTTAAGAGTACAACTACTGCAGGCTTCTATAATGTTCCTTCTCTTATACACAGTAGAGAACATTCACATCACTTTCTTAAGGTGGTGTAATGTTATAATGTTCAGTATATTTTTTATTATCGTGAGACTGTGTTCAATATTGCATTTTGGTAAGAACAGACACTTGGCATCACCACTATCCTGACCATCCCAGACATTCGTTCAGAGATGGTCAAAATTTTGGCAGGGAAAGAATTTGATCTTCGGAAAAAGTTCAGCACTAAGCCTTCACTTGTTAAAAAGAAATAAAATTTTAAGAAAAAATTGGCTCCAGAAAGATGTACTAAGACTAAGTTTCCTAAGCTGCTGATTCATCTTGGTGGAGCTCCATGCATGTGTTGCGAGTTCCAAAAACATCTTCCATGTGTATACAAGCTCTGGCCAAAGGCATTACAGAATCCAAACTTCGTCTGACAGCATCCAGAAATGTTTTGCAAGCCTGAAACATTGCACCGTAGAAACAGCATTGCAAACTTGACATAGATGACCTGCTGTGCCCACAATGCAAAGCACAGTCTACGTTTTGAAAATGTAAGGATGACTTTCTCTCCCCCAGTTCTTGTGCCACTTTGGGGCACCACGACCACCTTCTCTAACAAGGATTTCCTGATGCTGCCTCCAGAAAATTCTTACAATATGCCAGTGCCATGCCACAAACCCTGGGACAAAGAAAGGCTTAGTATACTGCTTTCAGACTGTCTGAAACTACCAGATGTTTTGTGGGGAACATTCCCTGCTACACATGCTAGAGCCAAACCAAAGTTATATTAGTGTATACGGAAGGAAAGAGTAGAGCTCTTCTAGGGCCAGCTATAGGAACTGGCAGTGACTCCTCAAAGTTTCCTCTCCAGTTTTTTCTAGAATAACTGAGAAGTTGCTGCTGCCGCCAAGATCCCAGCCCTGATACCTGTTTTTCAACTGCCTCTTCAGTTATGTAGGCTGAGGAGCAACCCCACTTGAATACATAACTGAATGAAGCTCGGAGCGTGGAAAACCTAAAAAGACTGCAACACTGACAATAAAGAGCACTTATGAAAGAAAAAATTACATACTAGAATTGTTCCACTTAAGGACCTTGTACAACTTCACCTTACTGTAGCTTTAAGCAACATCATGTAAGATTGCATTTGTGTAACTGTACCTTGGTGATAGAAAGAGCAGCCTTAGAAATTTTATGTGTAGGAAACTACCACCATATTTCCATAGTACACCCAGTTAGGTATTTGAGAGACAGGTTAAGTCAGTGCAGTATTTAAGTGTTATAAAAGTCTGAATGAAGCCTATATTTTAATGACAGATGCATAACATTTCTGCAGTGAAAACAGTTAAGCTGTGATTAAAATGAATGCTTTTAAACTGTGTAGATTATTATCTATAGGCCTTTTCTAAAATGTCACACAGTTTTGACAGCCTTTTTACTTGGTCAATAGATCTTTTGACTGTAAAAAATTTTGCAACTGGAAAACAAGTTTGTCTCATTATTAGAAGCAAAAATCACTTATTCCATTATCCAGGCTACACACTCAGGCCAGACCCAGAAGACGTTTGCATTTGAATGACTGTACACATAAAAAGAGAGTTCTCAATGAATCTGTCTGCTCAGTTCTCTTCCATAGCTCATCCATTTGCTGAAAACAGAGTTTTATAAGGGAAAACTAGGTACCAGTATTAAAGCCAGCACAACAAAACAGAAGAATGAAGTAAGGACCTCTTATACTATTTCTTCCTTAGTCATCCTAGCACCAGGCTTTGGTTTTGGCACAGACCTGACTAAAGAGACAGAATATAAGAAGGGGGCAGGGGAGGTTGCCTTTGAGAAAAATATTCTTACTAGTCAGGGGGAATCAGGAGATACCTACTAAATATTTATATTTGCATCTGATTCACTTGGATTTTACCATTTAATTGTTTGATCAATTTTTAAAATGGTCAGTCTCTCTTCACATTCTCTCTTCTTATCTGTCAGCCATAATTTTATTCTTTAGAATGCTTCAGTCAAATTACTCTGTGCTTCCAAGATACTAAACTACATTCATGTGGGACTACAGAACTTTTTTACCAGAAAATCTAAGTGTCATATGGCACCAGCCTGTCAGTCAAACCAAGAGCAGGGGAAGTTATGTTGGGAGAATTGCGCTGCAGCGTAGGTTTGCTCTACTTTTCCCCAATTTAAAAACAGCACCAAAAAATGAAGTGAGGTGTAATACTACAATGAGGTTGTATTTTCCCCCAGCTCTTATATTTTGCAAAAAATCAAAAGCAGTAAAAGCCACACAACAAATGGCAAATTCTGGTAATTCAAGAGCTCAGCAGTCTCACCCTTGTTTTCCTTCAGTCTTCTATCAGTCTCTTCCCAAAATGTCATATCAAATTCCCAGACTCTTTTCCTTATATTCTGATGATCTGATGTTCCATGAATAGGTCAGCATTACAGCTCCTTCTTTGTCTTATACTACAATTCTGACTTCTCTTCAGATATAATTTGACTTTTTTTGCAGACTCAGTAACTCCCTGGCATACTCTCCTACTGAAATAAGAGATGCCATTCGTGCTTATTAATATGCATCCATGATTAGCTCTAAACAACCACTTCATTTCTGATTCTAAAATATTACAGAAACTCAGATTATAAAGCAAAAAAAAACCCATTTACAATTATAGTTAGCATTCAGGTTTTATCAGCAACCAAATATCAGACCCCTCTACTCCAAATGCCACCCTTCTAACAAGTGAACTACAAGAGGATAACCCTGCTGTTCAAGTAATTTTTGAGTCTTACCTTTCAAAGATATGAAAATTGCATACCAGAATTTTGCCACAGATACTTCTTAAGTTTACAGCAATAACACTTCAGGCATATTAAAACCCAATTGGCATTTTCTTAGTTTAGTTTTTCGGAGTGATATATGTGATCTATGACTTTGGCATTCTCCTCTTTTTCATGCAACTAAGCCAGAATGCTATGTGAACACAGTATTTTAAATTTACTTTCTCCTAACTAAAGAAACTATGTCTTTTTGTGCAAGCTTTTTTCTATTTTTTTGGCTGCATTATTCACCTTATACCTAAGAATACTTCATTACTTGGATTGCCTACATATAACCTTCTGTCCCTTGGCTGTTTTCCTTGCTTGGAAATACCTTGCTAAGACATCTGGGCTCATGGCAGTTGCTTTAGCCATCTGATCCATAAGGATAAATTCAGATTTTGTAACTTCTTAATAGCTGAGGACAACAGCCTTACCTTTTTTTTCTTTATTGCAGCAGACAATTAAAAGTGTTATTCTTTTAGTGTTCCAGCCAGGAGAGAGGAAATGCAGCTCCTGAAGATGTGAATGCAGTGTTGTTTTAAATGGAAAATAAATCTATTTTTCATTCCTCAATATTTTCCGTTGCTGTATTCCTGCAGTGTGGAAACTGGAAATCTTTCTTTGTAAAGCAGAACAGAGTAACACTCATAAAATTTACTATGCCAGCAAGACAGTTCTCCATGTGATGTTTAACTGATGACTAAAGACCAACAGTAAAAACCAGTTTTTGCAACAGAGTTTACCATGAGCTGGATGTAACATATACTCTAGCTTGAAGTTTTCCCCTGCTGAAGAAACACAGACAGAGGTACATTGCTACACAGAGCATGTCTCCACCTTTCTTGAGAACAAATGCATGTTTGGAGTAAAGTGTTGCTCAAAGTCACTTAAAAAACCATGTCCTGTCCCCCT
>VYXH01011585.1:37658-70918 GCA_013397275.1 Burhinus bistriatus | reverse complement strand
TTTTTTTTTTTTTTTTTTTTAAAGCGTTGCAGGAAAAAATTGCAAATGAGTAGAGTAAGCTTTTAGTTTCTAGTATTGCAGTGCCAGTTGCTCAAGTGACAAAAGAAAGTTTTTCACTAAAAGTTAAACAGCAAATGACTGTGCAAGTAAGGATGTTTATTAAATATGACCAATTCATAAAGAATTATGTAAAACAGACTTAGCATGATACAGGAGAAAAAATGCTGTGTACTTACATATTGCTTCTTATTATTGTAGATAATAAAGAAAAGGGACATTTTCTTTAAAAATACAGATTATACTAGTGCTGTCAAATATAAATAATTCACAGAAAAACGGAAGTTTAATTCACTTGGTACTTTGTTACAAGAATATTGCAGGAAAACAAGTTCAGAGTTATCTACTGATATCAAATTACCCAAACTCCTAGAGTATTTAATGCAAAAGAAGATAATTCATGCATCTGGACCAATTCATACATTAATCTACTCTCATGTGGCCTAGAAATTGAATTACCTCACTTCTCAGAGATCCACAGCATGCTTGAGGTCAAGGACAGGGTTTTTAACCTGGCTAGTTGCAAGGTTATGTAAAAGATTGACATTATGTTTAGACTCAGTTGAAAAACATATTTACCCAGGAAAAGGTACGCATAGGAACAAACCCTGAAATACAGAACTGCCCGTAGCAGCAAGCTTTAGGCACTAAAGAGGATCACATAAACACTGCCTTAAGGCTACATAAAAATTTTTACTTCAAAATACTGTCACTTAAAATGAGGTTTTATTTAACGTAGCCTAATGGACAAAACTGGTTGGGATTTAACCTCACACCCTGTTTCATAACTGTACTGGGAAACAACTACAAAATACTTAAATTGACAAATACAGCAGTGCCACTTACATCCTGGGTTAAAAGCCAGCTTGAATTACAGGTGAAATTGGTCATTGTTCCTGCAGGTTTATGTCACTGCTAGTGAAGGATGCAATGAGAAGATTGGAATTTCCTAAGAATGAATTAACAGGTTAAGATCTTCCAAACTGCAATAGGAACCGGTAACTTGGCTGACTTGTAAAGAGCTAGCCATAGAAATCTCAAGCAAAAAGTTTTTGCTGTGAAACTCTCCAAGGAAATTGTCTTTTGAACTCCACGTACGACTCCATAAAAACCATCTTTTAAATGCTTCTTTCATGGGCTTCTCTTTTTCAGTTTAGATTGATAGAATTTATCTGATATTTGTTATATTTAAAAACTAAACAAACTAAACTTCTGCTGTCTGTTTGGGAGGGAGCTGCTGCAGCAGAGTGGTTTGTATGTAAGAGAGCAATAAATATCACTGCATGGTCGAACACTGCAGTAATGAGGACACAAACTAAAATCCTGGATTCAAAGTCTTCCATAAGCAGGTGTAATTTGCAGCATGTCCAGAACGTTGACAAGTCAGTGCTACAGCAGACCTGAGTGGGAAACACGTTCCTCTGTGAAGGACCCTTGGCGGAGAGTCCCTTGAAAGGCCTGTTGACAGTCATCTGTTTCGCATGCAGGACGTATCCATTTGAACAAGAGAGCAAAGAGCCCTGTGCACAGAGCAAACTGCATAACAAAGAAGAGTGGTGACTCGGATAAGCCATAATCAAATCATTTATGGCCGAAACATGAAAAATAAATTGAATTCCTCTTTGCAAATACAGCAGATCACAGTACAAAGGCACTCAATTCTCCCAAAGAACATATGCCCAAATGACTCCCAAAACTCACATCGAAGATGCAAATAAGATTATTTCCAACACACCACACAAGCTCAAAGGCTGACGTGAGGAAAGAGACAGCCACAGAACAAGAATTTCTAGGAATGTCCCACCTGTGTCTTATCTGATTTACAGGATAATACTTTTCTAATGCTCAGCTATGCCAGTTTATTCTCTCCAGGGTTTTCCAAAGTAAATAACGTATTTCTTTGAATCTGTGCTTCAAAGCATGCTGATTTGTTGCCTTCATTTTTAAGCCAGTGTGAATAGACCAGAAGCAGGTAAGCTCTGGAGAAATACAGAAAAGCTTAAAGAAATATTTCCAAAGACTCGAAGCATAAGTGTTAACACGAATATAGATTACATAGATAGCATTCCCATGAAAACACACAGTTCAAGTGAGGCTCTTCCAGTTTGGGCTCACGGATTAAAAGCAGGGTGTGAACCACTTCATGTTCCTGGACTTACAAACCCCCTCCCTCCCCACCCAAGCCCTCCAAATTTATCTGGAAAGCAGATATTTTTCAACAGTTATTGTCTCATGAAAANAAATTTTTTAAAAATTTTTTTATCAAAAAAAAAAAAAAAAAAAAAAAAAAGGATCTTGAGGCTGAAGTAAATATATTCACCATAAAGAGAATTTGGCAACCCTTCTACTGTCTGGGTCTTGTTAAACTCCTACTGACACTCATGCTTGCATTGTACAAAGGAACAGAAAAGGTCAGGTGCATTCTTAAACAAAAGCAACGCCAAAGTTTCTTTTAGATAAATTTATGGCAAACAGTTTACGTGTATAATTAATTTGTTGAGCTTTTTCTCAGAATTGTTGGAATTAAATGTCAGTTATATAAATTATGCAAAAAAAAAAAATTGTTTGTGTGTATACAGCAGAGGATTCAGACAAATAGCTCTCAATGCTACAGAGGCATTCCTCAGACTCAGTACTCTTAGGGTTTTAAGGACAAGATCATCTTCGTTCTTGAGTTTGTTTTTTTGGCAATAGAGGTCTATAAACTCAAATTACCATTTTTTATGGTTAGATTTCTAGTACTCTTATTGAAAGGCTAGTCCAGGAAGGTTTCAAAGCTTCTGTCTACTCTCCAGACTAAAACAACTTTGATCCAGTCTATACACATCTGTTCTTGTGCCAACCTTCACTGAGGGAAAAAAGTCCTCTAACAAATATCCGGCAACAACAGCAGAGACCTTTTCAGTCTTTAGCTTTGTAGCTGGAGCAAACCAAGGTCTTCTAGCCTCTTCCAGCCCCCCAAATATCTTGGTAATCATTCACTGCATTTATTTCGTCTTTCTTTTTCTTTAAGATCTGTGTCAAAATGGTATCAGGGCACCAAAGTTCTAGGTCATTTCCAAAAGATACTTTGTGCATCAACACTTGTACCCCTCCATCAAGCCCCAGTGTTCACAGCCTCATCGTAGGAGCGCAACAGTGGTGCCTGACATGAGCAGCAGGAGGGGGAGGAGAACACATGATACCTCAGCTCCACTTTGAGACAGAAGAGAAGCTTTAGCTGAGGAGGGACAGAGTAACCTCCTCTTTCAGCCCTCATTCTTCCCGTCCTTACCTCCCCATCCGAGCATTCATCTGGGACAGTTAAGTGTCCTGTGAATCACTGAGTCAAATGGCTCCTGTGCCGGCACAATCCATGGTGGAGCGCTCCAGTGCAGTGTACAGGGGGGAGTTCCTCAACCGTGGGAACCTCAGGGGAGCGGAGGGACCCTCCGGGAGCCCACAGCTCCCACCACAGTGGCTGAGGAGACCTGGATGAGGCCAGGGGCAATGGTGAGGAAGTCTCTCCTCCCCCCAGAGCAGAAGCCCCTGGGGGCAGGCAGGCAAACAGGGCACGGGACAGCAGTTGGCGCAGGAAGGGCGCTGTAGCTCTGCCAGCTCGACCAGGGAGCAATGATATCCACCCTGCGGAAAGCCATGGCCTCTCTAAGCTCTGCACCTGCCACGACCAATGCAGAATCCCAGGCAGAGCTCCGGTGGGAACACGCTGCCACCCCGGTGCCAGGCTGCAGGCTGTGCCCTACACCAGTACCAGGCAGCAGCAGTCAGTATGCCTGTGGGAGGTGTGGCCAGGTAGAGGAACTCCAACGCTTAGTGACAGAGCACCTGGAGGAGGTGGGAAGGTTGAGGATTATCAGGGAGTCTGAGAGAGAGAGAGAGACTAGAACTGCACCCTGCCTCCCCTGGAACAGGTCTGTCAGGCAGACCATGACTGGGGGATTGACAGACTCTCAGCTGACTCTGAACTTGTTTGAGACTTGCTGCTCCAGCTGAATGTGCTTAAATCTGTGGGGGCTGATAGGATTCATCCCAGGGTACTGAAAGAGCCGGCTGATGTCATCACGGGACCTCTCTCCATTGTTTTTCAACAGCCTTGGGAGTCTGGAGAGGTCCCAGTCAACTGGAAGCTGGCAAATGTTGTCCCAGTTTTCAAGAAGGGTGAGAAGGAGGACCCTGCTAATTACAGGCCTGTGGGTCTCAGTTCAGTGCTTGGTAAAATTATGGAGAAGATTATACTGGGAGTTATTGAAAAACACTTGAGAGACAATGCAGTCATTGGTCACAGCCAGCACGGGTTCACCAGGGGAAAGTCCTGCTTAATCAACTAAATTTCTTTTTATGACAAGGTCACCCATCTAGTTGGCCAAGGAAAGCCAGTAGTGGTGGGTTTGTATTTTAGCAAAGCTTTTGATACTGTCTCTCACAGTATCCTCTGAATAAACTGCCCAGCGCACTGCTAGACAAGTCCAAAACACACTGGGTGAGCAATTGGCTGATGGGGGCAGTGGATGGGGAGGTGCTGATCTCTTCTCTCTGGTGACCAGTGACAGGACATGAGGAAATGGAATGAAGCTGCATCAGGGGAAGTTCAGATTGGACATTAACAAAAGGTTCTTCACCGAGGGTGGTCCGTCACTGGAACAGGCTCCCCAGGGAAGCAGTCATGGCACCAAGCCTGTCAGAATTTAAGGAGCATTTGGACAACACTTTTAGTTTTAGGTAGTCCTGCAAGGAGCAGGGGTTTGGACTCAGTGATTCTTATGAGTCCCTTCCAACTTGATTCAATTGATGACTTGATTCTATTAATGATTCTATTAATAACAGTATCTTGAGGCTGGAGTAAACACATGTACTGTGAAGAGAACTTGGCACAGCCAAGGCTGGCACAAGAAGTCACAGTACCCACAGGGCACATTGAACACCACAATATCAGCACCATAACACGGGAATGGCACATCATCAGAGTAGAATGCTATTATCCTTTTCCCAGCAGATTTCTATGTCGGTAGCTTACAGATATCACAGGAATCATTAATAAATGAAGTCCGTCTAAACTACTCCTTCAGCAGGAGCGACTTGCACTGTTCCCCAAATCCATGACACGTTATCCTTTTGCATTTCTGCTTCTATTACACTGGTGTCAAAGATCATCCACTTCCTGTCTTAATAGCACACTCTTTTTTCATTCCCAAGACCTTTTTTCATTTGCCTAGGATATCAAATGCTCATTTCTCAATATGGTCTTATGCTATCTGGAACAGGAACTATACAGCATGAGGTGCATGTACCTTGATGCCTGCCATAAGCCTCCCACAAGTTGTAAACCACAAAGTCCTTAACAAAAATCTTTCAGAGAGGGGCAAGGCCACATGCAATAGTTCTACATGAAAAAACTGAATCAGGTAGAAAGAGTTAATAAGTTTTGCTTAATGCATATAGCAAGACAGTGGGGATTTCATACAAAATATCTTCTGTGTGTCATGAAGAATTAAATGCATATTTGGTTTCTTGTTACTGTGTGAATCTAGAGATACCTGTAATATTTTAGATCTAATACAATTTCACCAATATGATTATTATTTTGTAGTGGCACATAAAATGATTTTACAAAGAAATTACAAGCACTAATAAGGTACATAAGTTTTTGAAATTCCTTTCCCTTACACATTCCTTATACTGAAGATAAATATAAAAGGTAAAATAAAATAATAATAATAAAAAACCCAAAAATGCAAACAAAAGGATCTTATGCATACTAGCTGATGTTCTTCAAAACAAAGACCTTCTTTAAAGATGAAGGCATGGGGTATTTTTGTTTTGGTTTTAAGAAAAAAAGGTAGGTAAAGCATTGCTGTTATATCTTCTTAATCTTGCATTATAGCTACAGAAGAACTATACTTTATGTGCAGATACTCTAGTATCAACTTCCTGCTCTCCAAGCAAATGCCACTTATACTAATCTTATGCTACTGATTCCCCTTGCTATATATTCTAAACCAAAGGGCATATGCATGACATGATAAATGAAAGCAGTTATTCCTTAAAGCCACATTAATATGGCAACAACTGAGCTTTGAAGCTTTGCACTGAGTTCTGTACATATTGTCATAGGAGTTTCTCAGAGGGATAAACTAGACCTTTAAAGTACCAACAAAGTACATGGGCGAATTGATATTTTCATTTCAATTCAGTGTAAATTTTATTACTGACTTGAGTAAGTCCAGAGACACGTAAGCATGTATTTCATCTAAAAGCCTGCATTGAATCATATCACTCTATAAAAGTGTTTGAAATGGTGGACACTCCCTAGCACAGACATAACTTGCTAGGATACTTCTGAATCACCATTACCAATGTCCTGTCTTACATGCAGACCTTGCCTAAATAGGAGCACTTGCAAATTTCACATGAACTGCTAAGTGGACAAAGTTAAACAAGTGTGGTTTACAACTGTTCAACACTACTGTGGAGGCACCAGTTGGGAAGGTAAGCTGCCTTTAGCTTCTATTAGCTGAAGGATGTTGAGCTACAGTAACTTTAAGTCAGCACGTACTTTTGATCATGGCCCATGTGGTTAGAAGTAAAGGGAGAAAAAAAAAAGTACTTATTTCCAAAAAAAGATCCATCTCTTGGGATGTCTACTTAGCCGTAATTCAGAACAGACTCTCGATTCAACAGATTACCCTAAACAACCTAGTAAGACATTCATTTCTCAAAAATAAAAATGTGCCAAATCCATTCGTGTAAAGAACAAGATTTGGCATTTTTTTTCCTTCCAGAACAGAGATGATTTGAATCAACTGCTTTTCAGAACTGGTATGCCAGCAGACAAAATGGCTTTCTAAAGGATTTGAAATCTCCTTTTGCTATAACTAAAACCATGATAAAATGCTGAATGGAAAAGATATATAAAATTCCAAATATAGCATTTTGGTGGGAAATTTCTTAAGCTTTGTTACAAATTTTATCTACCATGGTTACGAAAAACACCTTCTCCTTTACTATGTATGTCAGGGTTTTTCTGCATCTGGCAGAACTGTTTAGTTAGAATTTTGTTGATGTTCTAACTCTGAGACCAAAAGCAGAATTAAGCAGGATTCAAAGATTTTTCTGCTTCCCAAACTAGTACAAAAGTCAAAAAGCCCTCGAAAGTTTGAGCCTGTTCTTTCTCTGAAAATTGATGCCTCCCATTTCAAGTTTTGGACACAAGAGGACATCACAGGGGTGTTTTGGACAGGTACCTGGAGGAAAGCCAAGGTCAGTAAAGGTTTTAAGGACTTGAGTTGCAAGAGAGGGCAGGGGTGTAGGACTCAACATGAGAAAAAAACCCACAAAAACAAACAAAAAACCCAGACAACAATGCCTTGCATTGTATAGAATTGTTTCTAGGAGGTATTTAAGAACAATACTCCCTGTTTGCATGCTTCACTGTTATCCAAAGGAGGGAAGCTTATTAAGGAGCCTGCCGTAGTTCTAATTTGTAGTGTATTCATAACTCTGAAATTTAATTTCAAGTATAGAGCTTGTTCAGAGAAGAGAGGGTGAATGAAAAGGCACTCTTTTCGTATGCTACAAAATCAAATACGCTTGTCCAAACATCCAGAAATTAAAGGGAATCAGACCTGAAATTTGAGTAGTGACTGGTCTATGTGTTCTCAGAACATCGTGGTGACGACTTCTTAGAGAATTTTAATGGATGGCATCTTGAGCGATAACAGTCACAATTTGCAAAGTTCAAAAAGGGGAAAGGGAAAAGAGAAGCACCAAAATAAATATAATGGATTTCCAGGAGGCAGGTTTCAGTAAGCCCAGAGAACTGGCATGTGAGCTCTCATAAAAAGTAAATACAAAGAAAGAAACAGAATTGGATATTTCTCAAAGGCAAGACAGACAAGGAAACAGAAGGTTGAGATAACTGAGAAGCCAAGTAACAAACTGGGATAAAACCTCCCAGGAGCCATTTACGGGAAGACCATTTGAGCCTGGTCCACTGTTTCAATGTTTCATTTCCCTTGGTCAATCTTCTATTGAAACCAACCAACCAAACAAACAAAAAACCCAACCAAAACAAGGGCAAGAGCAAGCAGGTAGTTAAAAATTAATCCTGGTGGTGAGAAGGTAGTGTTTTGAGCTAATAAGGGAATTAACAGTTTAAAGGCTACAATAGGTATTTTCAAAATGGAAATCTCGCCTATCTAGAAAATTGGCTCTTTTTATCTCAAAATCATTAACCTTTGAGAACTGGGAGAAATTATAGAAGACTGAAAAAGGGCAAATGCAGTGCTAAATATTTAATATGGTGCATGTGAGAATTCAGTTCCAGGAAAAACAGGGGAATCTTTTAAAGCCTATAAGGACAAAATGATCTGAGTAATATCCAATTTGGATTTGTTGAGAACAAATGGGCTATAACCAATCCAATATCTTTTGGGAACAGTATTATAAGCCCTCTGGATAATGGAAAAATCTTGATTTTAATAAGGCTTGTCTTTATTTCACGTGACAGTCTGACAAACTGGGGAAACAAGTCTTTGACAAAACCAGTAAAAAGTAGGTGGAAAACTCAGAGTTTTTATTATTGATCCTCTGTCAAGACGAAAGTGGGGCTGTATGTAGCACACCAGGTTCTTCTATCTGCTCTGGAGCCATTGCTTCTCTGTATTTCAGTTAGTAATCTACACGACAGAACTGAGACCACGCTTATCAGATTTTCAGGAGTCTACTGTGTTGGAGGACAAGGCAAGAATTAAAAAGGATCTGAGAAACCGGAGATGAGGAGTGGAAAAGCAGAATCCCATTCAACCAGAAGAAGTGCAAAGTACTGCACCTAGGAAGTCACACTTGTTCCAGACAGTCATATATAAGGTCTGTCCTCTGAAGAAGGGATGTATGGGTGTTACTTTACATCACAATCAGAATGTGACTCATTGATGTCATACTACTAGGAAAAGACAAGCACTATACTTGCAGAGAAACAAAAGGCTAGCTTATAAAACACAGTGGGAGAATTATTTCACCCGAGACTGAGAACATTATTTGAATTCTTGACACTATACTTCAAGAAATTTGTAGATCATTTGGAAAAAGTTCAAAGGGAAACAGTATAAATGATTTGAGATGAAAGATAAGTAGATTTTTAATCAATGGCTTAAGAGCAAGTCATGGTTTCAGCTGGGATAGAGTTGACTTAATTACTGGCAGCTGGTATAGTGCTACGTTTTGGATTTAGGATGGGACTAGTGTTGGCAGCACACTGGTAGTTTTGGTTGTTGCTTAACAGTGAAGGACTTTTCTGCTCTTCGTACCACCCTGCCAGTAAGTACGCTGGGAGTGCACAAAAAGCTGGGAGGAGACACAGCTGGGACAGCTGACCCCAAGCTGACCAAAGGGATATTCCATACCATTTGATGTCATGCTTAGTATATAAAGCTGGGGGAAGATGAAGGAAGGAGGGGGACATTTGGAGTTATGGTGTTTTGTCTTCCCAAGTAACCGTTATGCATGATGAAGCCCTGCTTTCCTGGAGGTAGCTGAACACCTGGCTGCTGACAGGAAGTAGTGAATTAATGCCTTGTTTTGTTTTGCTCACATGCATGGCTTTTGCTTTACTCATTAAACTGTCTTTATCGCAATGCTTGAGTTTTCTCACTTCTACTCTTCTGATTCTTTTCGTGATCCCACTGGGGGAGGGGGGAGAGCGAGCAGCTGTGAGGTCCTTAGTTGCTGGCTGGGGTTAAAGCACAACAGAGCATCAGGACAGGACCTATACTTCCCATGGTACTCCACAACTTAGAAAATAAAGCTGAAAGAAATGGAGATGCTTAAAGGAGATAATTTTTATTTTTTTTAAAGGGCAGAACTTATAGAAATGGTCTTCAAGTACATGAAGTAGAATATGTTCTCCACCTTCACTGTGGATAGAGCAAGAAATGGCAGGCCTAAAGTACAACAAGAGGGTAAAAAAATAGACTAGACAATATTTCCTAACAATAAAGATAGCAAAGTAATGGATCAGATTACTGGGAAAGATAGTATAGTTTTCAACACCAGAAGTCTTTGCAAAGAGGCTGGGAAAACAAAACCAAACCCAAACCTACACGGAATGACATAGATACGCTTTGGCTCAGGAACGTTAGGTGATCTGTAAAGTGTCTTTCATTTCTTTTTCTAGATTTTGAGAAAGGTGTGTTAGAGACTGTCGTGACCAGGTCAAGGACATTAATTTAAAGTTTTAATCACCTAGTTGGAATTAAGGCACAAACAAGACCAGATGTTGAAAACCCACTGCAACTATTTATTTAACAACAACTTGAGTGCGTGAGATAGGAGGAAAGAAAGAAAGGAAGAAAGAAAGAAGGAAGGGAGAGAGAGAGAGAGTGTGCAAGCAGGTAGTCCCCACCCAAGGATCCAGCAACATCTCATTGGTCCTCTTCCCCGAGGGTGTTGTAGGTGGCAGGAGCTCCCTCCTTAGTCTGTTTGGCTGCCTTTTATACTTTCGGCCCTCGGGGCAGTAGCCTTCATTTGCATTCGAAATGTGGTGGGGTGGTTCTGGGGTGTGGTTAAGTTGGCACATGCGTGGTAAGTGCTAGGGGGTCACACAGGCTTCTTTTGCCCCCTAGCTCACAGCGTTCTCTACTCGACCCTTCAGCCTGCGCAGGTGCACTCCATAGTTGCCACCTAAAATTTCCCACCAACAGCGACAAGGAGGTCGGCAGGGTCCTGCCTACGTGGCGCCAAAACCAACCTCCCCCCCGCCCTCCGCACACCTCCAACCAACAGTTCTCTGTGGTCTCCTGTGCAAGTGGCGCACAAGCAGGGTCTGAGGCAAAGTCTCAGTTCAGAGTCCCACAGGGACTGCCTAATCACACTTTATGAGTTGATTAAGCTGCATGAGTACATAAACCTGTAATACCAAAAGTACTTCAGAATGAAAAGTAATTTTCCCATTGGATTTATTTAGCTACTAAAACAGAGACAACAGAAATATCACAACAACAACCAAACCTCAGTGTATTAAAAGCATATATATGCCAACAAACCTGCAAGGGTTTTCTTTTTCACCTTTAAATGTATTGAAAAATATGTCAAATGCTAGCAAACTGTAAGCATATTCTAAAAGCACACCAGTAAGTAATCTACCATAAATCGTATTCACTCAATATACAGACAGACTTCTACTCTAATTCCTTAGAGCTAGAGTCTTCCAACCGTAAATTCATTGGTCCTGCAGGATTATCAATAGCTAAATATTTTCTGTAGTCTCTTCAACACTGTTCGGAACTAGCCCCATTTTGGAGAAAACCACTGCAAAAAAGTCTTCTTTAGTGAGGACCTGGAAACCTCCTTCCTACTCTTGGACTCTTTGTCTAGCCAGTCCTCCTAAATTGTGCTGAAAGCTAAAAATATCACACTGACAACATTGAATATTAAAAAGGAATTGGATGGTGGGATTTGGCTGCACTGAGAAAGAGAATTACCTATCACCAAACAAGTTTAAGGGGATTATGGAAGAGTGGGAAAGTCTTACAGCACTCCTGTGAAACATGCACTGTTTTTAGGTGTTGTGCAAGAAAAATACTGCTTTGGGATTAACAGAGCCTACAAGCAATTCCATGTGTTTTTAAGAATGAAGTCTAGAAGAAAAACCATGCAGAATTTTAAATTTGAAAGTCTTTAGGCCTTTTGAAAATTGTTAAATTACGGCTTCTAAACAAGCTACAGAGACTGTTTAGAAACAGCCATTTTGCTTTGATACCAGATGCGGATTTCCTTGGTATATTTTTAGGCTAACTCATATTTATTGGGTTTAGTTCTTTTACAAATATGTCAAGACTTAATTTTACTATAAATGTCTGCGATGAGGACATAGGATTGCAAACACTACATCCAAGAAAACAAAGTACTGAACTCCTAACCAGCAGGTTTGATCCCAGTCCGGAGCTACACATCATATGAGTAGCAGATACATTGACATTGAGCTGCTGGGTTTTTTTGAAGCAGAGATGCTCTTTGCCCTCTAGGTCCCAAAAGGAGGTAAAGTACAAAATCTACTCCACATACCATTGGGAAAAATGGAAAACATGGATAAAATGAATACATTTTGATCTAAAAATCAGAATTTTTAATGTAAACTGTGAACAGTGTCTGGAAATTTTGAGTGCAAACCTGTGTCTGATAAAACTACTTATCTGTATTTCTCTTCCTTCTATTACAGTCTATCAGTCATTTTTACCCCAATGATAGTGTTGAGAAAGAATGATTAGGTTTTGCAATGCAAGTTACACAAGCAGCCCAATGCAGGTGCGATCTTATAGGAGAGAGGTAAGAAAAGTCAATTACTGAAGACTGCAACTAAATTAAACTTCTCATGACTCAAATACCATTCTGGTATTTTATCTCCTTGCAGCAGAAAGTACTTCAGCCTGTAATATTAACCTCCCAGTGCTGCAACTCGTCCAAGTTAATTGGAAAATGAAATCCTTAAGCTGGCATCATAGAAAAACAAAATATCTCGGGCTATTTCAATGTCAGCATTGTACAATGCTATTCTTTCATTAACTTTGAAGAGCAAAATAGTTGATTTTACATCCATTTCAAACTCCACTACATGTACTTTAGCTGCAGTAATAAACATTAAGAAGTGTTCAATTTTCTATTGTTTTCAGAAAGAGAAATTATTTGTTCTGTAATTCTTAACAGCGGACCCCAACATCACAACAGTGAGAGTGAAAGGAAATACTACATTACTTTTACAGCTGATATACAATAACACAAATGAAACTTTTTATTTTTTCTACTGATAAAGTGTTATGTAAACTACTTCATCTATCACCCTGTGCCCCCAGGACTCTAGCAAAGGATTTCTATCTTTGTTCAAATTAAGGAAGTATTTTTTGAAACATATGCCTGTACAAATAAATAAAGTATGATTTTCCCCTTTGAGGAAATCTCCTTAGTTACTAAGACTGACTTCACTTTAGAAATCTCCAGATCTGTAACAAAATACATTCCAAATTAGTTTAGTCCTTCCCTCTTATTTTGATCTCTGATCCTCTATTGATGAGAAAATGTCAATTCACAGATGACTCTGAGTAAATCCTACTTCATACCAGGATGAGTTAGTGCCAACTGGACATTTTGAAGTTGGTGTATTCTTGCACTTGATAGTTACTGCAGAGTTGAAGTCAACTTCAACATCACCTGCAATTTTCATGTATTATCAAACATTTGTGATAAATACGACTCTGACTCAAGACAAGGCATTAGCCTCCTCCTTACGTATTAATGAAGCAAATTTCTTTCCCTCACCCCTCCGCATCAGGTCTTTAAACAGATTAGGTTTGCAATGTGGACTCAGTCCTCTCTTTCCAGTCTCAGGTGTCTATTTTACAGACAATACTGCGTGCACAGAGAGAATGGTTGGGATAAAACCAGGAAATATTTCTTTGACTGACATGAAAAGCCATTCATTTTTAATTGACCGAGAAATCCAATAATTTTTAAAGCTGTTGTTACGCTTGAAGTACTTTTTAATTCTGTGCGCAAGGGTCCTGTCCATTAATTTTTTTCCTCATTGCATGAAGAGTTGAAAACTGTTAACAAGCAGTACAATAAGCATCATATTCACTGTTTCTGGCTTAAAGCCTTATCTGACTTTACATAATGAAAAATTAAAGAAGAAAAAAACCCAAAAACCCACACAAAGCTGCTCTTCTTTTTATATATAGTATGATAATTCAGAAATATTAGAAAAATTAATAACTCAAGAGAAAAAGTCATCCATGATTGATCCCAATGTATTCTTATGAAGAAAGAGAAAGCCTGTTACATTCCAGAGCTCAGAGCCTTAAGTGCAAAGTTCATCATTTTGCTTTTGACTTCATTCCCTCAACACTGATTATCACTAATGACTGTCCCAGTGTTATGCTCAACAGATGAATAGTCATCCCTGTGCCAAAATATTTTGCTGAGGATCCTGGTCTATGCTACAACACTAACTTCTGAACTAACTCAGTCATGCATACACACTCCCAGAATGCCTCCATCTCGCATGTAGCGTTCTTGTGCTCTGATTTCAAAGCACATCCCTCTGAGCATCAACACAGATACAAAAGTCTATAGAGACCATGGTGTTACAGGATCGCTGCATTTCCATAAGTAGGAATCATCAATATGATTTTAAAGCTACAGTTATATTTTCTTAGCATAGGAGGGCATTTTGTAACTTGATACAATGCAAAGACTTGGTTGTGCATAGGGAAAACTTCCTAATTCCAGGGGATGAAGTTTTTGATGGAAGACTCTTAAAGAGCTGAGAATCTTGCAGAATCCAGACAATGCCAGAAGCGTCATGCTAATGGTTGGTGCATGCAATTTGTACATAGAAAAGGTGTAGGAAAGAAATTGAATTCTACCTCTATCAAGCAGCAATGCAGTAGAAGCCTGAAGTGAGAAGTGTTGGAGGAAGAAATCACTTGTGCTTTTTCATCTCTGTGAACACTGTAATGAAGAATAGTGTTAATTGAAAGCAAAGGTCAAGATAATATCTTATTGTATCTCACCAGAGCGTACACTGCTCTCCAGGGGAAAACTCTTATTCCAGAATACATTAACAGCAATAACACTGCCATACATGAATGAATTTTATCATTTTGTTTTCACATGAAGATATTAAAAAGAAAGGAATACTATGAAAAAGTGAATCCTCTGTTACAAGTATCTAACTCTTAATTCCAACAAGACTGTAAATTCCACCTTATATTTATCCTGATAGAACAAAACTCCTCTCTGCATCTCCATTGGTACTAATATCTGCACTGGTGTCAGGGCAATTACACCTCCACTTTATTCAATAAAATTCCTTCCTATATTTTTTTCACCTTAAGTTATCCAAAAGAAAACCATCCAATAGAAAAAAATGAGTGAAACACGTGATCAAGACAGACTAGAAATACAGACTCTGGAGATAAATTAATTGAAAAAGAGGTGGCTCTGAAATACTTGTGAGGAAGAAGGTCACATAATACACAATTTATTTATTTTAATCAAATTATCATAGCTAAAGAGTAAACTTGCATTAGTAACTATTTAATATGTTTAAACAGAGAGAAAAGAAATATTAAAACTGCATAATGTTTGGAGATCTTCCTTCAAAAAGTAAAACCCACCTTTAACAAGGTGAAAGACAATCTATTTAAAAAATACAGGATTTACGATCTGAATTTTTCATGCTGTCAAGGTAGACCCCTTCACTAAAATCACTACTTCTTCCATTACTAAGGACTGATTGCCTGTACCATGAGCCCAAATGAGTTACACATAGCCTATAAAGAAAAGGTTTAACTACCACTGTTCACAAGAACTAGGACTCAGACCTCATTCAGGACCTACAGCTTCTTGAAGCTGTGGAAGAATCCAAGACAAACAGTAACACCAAGGAGCCAGAATCTTACACAAGTACAAAAAAAATACTGTATCCTGCCTATTGGAATTTTGGCTATCTAAAATTCATCAAGCACCATATATTGAACCCAGAATTACATCACTGGAGACAACTGATGCTGATGTCTCACCCATTAAGTAGCTTGCCATAGAGAAAACCCCAACAATGTTATCCCAGAGCAGAACTGGAAAAAAACTAAGTCAAACTAACTTGCTTACTCACATACAAAAACAGAAAATCACCATATTTTAAGAGCTTAATGATGACAGAGTGAAGCTACAATGATTTAAACCTACAGAATCCAAAAGAAAGCATTGGGATTTAGGTGCTCATCTTTACCGAGGGTTAACCAGTGACATATTTCAAACATCTTGCAGTCCACACAGACATCTTTAACTCCTTTTCACTTAACTTTATGCTTAACTTTTAACTCAAACTGGCCAGCCTCTTACTGATGTAGACCAGCATTCAGCCTAGCAGGAGCCTGCAGTCCACAAAACATCACTACACTGCTCAGACACACTTTGCACCACAGCTTCTCTTTTAGCCACTTTCACATTTGCTGTCACACAGGTAAATTTGAATCAAGACCACGGCAAAAACACATTGCAAGTTATAAAATCAATTAAAAGAAAAACATTGCCTATAAGGGTGAGAAGCCCACTCAAAACTAGGGCCAAAGTAAACAAATTTAGCCTTACTTCATGCTTCCTGACCCCCACAGGCCTCTCTTCCTGGGATCAAAGCCATTGTCTTAGCCACAGTTCCTTCTCTTCCCTTGGCAGTGGGCCCTAATTTCTTGATAGATCCCAGCTGCTTTGATCTTCTCTCCTCTTAACTCGTTCCTCCCCAGAACTGCAGCAGTAACGACACAAATGGGGGGGGGGATTGTTATTCACATCTGACAAAACTGGTTCCAAGTACCCTTTTTAATAAGCAGAAGATAAATAAACGTCATAGCAAAAGAATACAGGAAAACTTCCAGAATATTTTAGTGTAAGTAGATGGCTCTCAACTCTGAGAGGTCAAAATCTCTGAAAAGCGGCATTTTACATAAATCTGGATAGAGGGAGCACATATTGGCTTAATCCAGCAGTTAGAAGTTTCTAGAGCAGCTATTTTCCCTTATTTTTCCCCAGCCCTCCCAGCATTATTATTAATAGCAGAGATGGCTTTCTAGCCCACTCCTTACTTCGCTGTCCCTCCTCTGGCAATTGGGAGAGAGACACAGAGGGAGGCAAAAGGCAGGGGGAGGATTTTCTTGTTTCTATTTTCACAGCTTAAGGGGTAGTTTGGGATTCAGAGCAACATAAACAGGCAAAAAACAAGAACAAGTTGCACATGCAAACTAACTTAGACTCTGGAATTAAGGCAAGAGCTGCCGCAGTACATGTCACGTGGAGAGGCAGAACATGAAGCAAGTTACCTTCTAGCTGATTTGGATACACCGGTGGATTGTTGTCCTCGGGATAAGTAAGTCAATATCACAGTCGACATTTCCTATTTACTGCAGAACTATGTGCTATACAGTCCTACTGACTACAGTGGAGTTACACAGAGTTGAAAGTCAGCAATTGGGGCACAAGCATGGTGTTAATTACACTAGCTTTTGGCAGCTCTAGTTCTGCTGCTGCCTGAGTGATTTGAACAAGCCTCTTCATTACATAAATCACTGAGTAGGTCCCCGGTGCTGTACAATCCATGCAGAAATACATTCTGGCTTTTCACCTCTCCGATTTTTCTTCTATGCCATTTTTTTCCTTTGAATTTGGAAGAATAGAAACTGTTTTTGCAAATTCCTTTCCAAATCGAAAGATCCAAGAGCTAAATTTTTTTTTTGAAACATGAGATTTAATTTTCTTCTGAAAGCCTGGATGAAAAGTGACAAACATATTGAATTCCTGGAAATCATACCCTGTTGTGGAGTTATTAAAAAGTATGTGTCATATTACCTCTTAAATCCAGAACTCAAGTCATGGGAACCAGATCCTCAATAGGATTTGAAATGCATATGGCACATGCAACGCCCATCAGTAACAAATACTTCCTGTAGTCTGTTACGAGACTGGTATTTCACTGGTGACCTCCTGTGAGCTCTGAAGTGGACTGTTTAGGGCAATTGAAGAATTAGACCTGCCTGAACACAAAAGCTACAACATGTCTCCAAGATTTCTTCAATTATTTAAAGAGACCTTGGGATATCATGGGAAAGGGTCCTTGAAAGGACTAGAGGCCTGCTTAGAAGTATAGAAATGGAGAAAAAGACGCCGCTGGTGAAAATTGAACTGACCTTGCACTTTGTCATCAGTTCTGGTATAAGAAACGGTGAATTCTAGAAACACTTATATTATTAGAGTCTGTATATACACAAAAGATCATCAATAGCATCAGCAGAAGTCTCAATAGGACCAGAAACAATAGAGCAGTACATGTACTTCCTTTTATATCAAATGTTCATTTCTGGAGACAACTCCAGAGAGATAAGTATTTTCACTGTGAATGATAGTTATCAGGAAACTACAAGATGATAAATTTTGCATTTGAATGATCATGACATCTCAAAGATCAGGTGCTTAGTAGTGTAATTCTAATGTGCCCTCAATATATGACATATAAGCATTTGCACTTATGAATAAGGAATCTGGTAGATCAGTTCTTCCCTTTAACGTAGTATAACGTCATTTTCGATGGTTACATACTTTGCAATAGAACAAGCTTGAAGTTCAACCACCTACTACAAAACTATGAATTTAATTATCTTTGGATTTTACTGGTTTTCATTTGTGGTTTGTTTCTTTACTATTAGTATGTCCTGATACTGATTTACCTGTTATTGTAGAAATTGGATTAAAATTATGGTTTTTTTCCTTTTTCGTCTGGTGGCAAGTTATACAGGTATATGGGATCAAAATGTCTAATTTCACCCTTAACTAAGGCCAACAGACTTTTATTTTCAATAGGGATAGCAAATATATTATCTGACATCTTGGCCTACTTACTGTAGGGCAAGGAAATTTCAGAGGAGTCAGATTTATTGAAGCAGCTCCTATGACATTATAGTGTTATGAACTTCTTGTTATATAGCTTAAACAGTAAGCATTGATGTCAGCTGAGCAGTGGTGTCTTGAACAGTAAGGTTTCATTTGAAAGTAAGGAAATCTACATGGTAATAAATTATTCCCTGCAGTAGGAGTTATCAGGGAAAAAAATCGGGTATCATCACAGAATATAAACAAGAAGAAGGAATGGGTGGCAAAAAAGACAGCCAACTTACTATACATGAAATAAGCTAAAATGACCTTTACGCTTCGGCAGTATACAAGTCTTCTCTTTAGAGACTGTTTAAACTGCCCCAGCCGAATTTGAGTAATGACTGCTGCAAAAGCCTGACCTCGCTGCAGCTTAAGGGCCCTCCACACTTCGCTATTTCCTCCTCCTTTACACTACAGAATTCAGAAATACAAACGGAGATGAAGAAAGACATGTAAGAACAGGAGTCACATCAGCATCCTGAGCAGGGAATTACATAAAAACAAGCACAGGAAATACTAAATGTCTTAAATCTTACTCTTTTCAAAGTTGCTCCTCACAGATGAGAGGCCTCTCAAGGGTGACATCTAACACAAGATTAAGTACTTCTGTACAAAATGTTTGGGTATCTAGTCCCTCTCTCAAATTTGATTGTACATTTCCTTCTTACTGAATTAAATGCAACAACAAATAACTCATAGGTGTATGATGTATTTCAATGATGTATAGCACTGGCTGCTGCTAAGTCTTTGGGAGAAAACATTGGAATGGGGGGCGTTAGGGACAAATCATTCTGTGTTTTGTGAAATACACAAAATTGACTTATTTTTGTTTTTAAGACCTTAAGATTGACATAAACATGAAATAACATTATAGCAGTTAAAATTTTTATAGTCACATTATAGATGCAATTGGAGTTTTCATAAAAAATTATAAATGAAATTATATAGCCACACTAGGAATTAATTCATAATTTACCATAAAACCACGAATGACAACTCCCAACACAGATTCTTCAGTCCACAAAGATAGTGACGGATCACAATTTACAGCCTAAGCCAAGAAAAGTTGCTAATTAATCTGACATGTAAACAAGTATGACTGACTTTACATGGGCTAACCTCTATATTAGTATAAAATTACTGGATATAACTTTTTAAGCCAAATGAAAGAATTTTAGATACTTCATAGAGTATAGGGAGATGGCTATTATAGTAACTTCTTTTATATAAGACAATACAGAGCCTATCCAAATATCGTGTTACTGGAAAAGTACACCAGGGCAAACCCTAGAGATGAAGTAATAGGGTAAGCCAGCCAAGGTTTCTCTTTTCTAGCCTTCTTTAAGTGATGTTTTGGTCACAGATGTAACTAATGACACACACTGTTGGAGTGAATGTGGAAAAAACTTCACACAAGAAATGTTATACTTTTATTTTCTTTGCCAGGCATAAATTGATTCCATATACTGTTACCACAAATCCTGTGAATACTCTGTTCTGTGCAGAACCATACTCTGCTGGCACAGATGTTCTGTGTTCTAGTTTTGCTGGTTCTACTCAATATTAAAATTACTCTTTGTTGCTTGAACTTCTATTAGAGGCATAGGGTTTATATGATTAAGATGAAGGCTTACCTTGAACCACTATAAAAGCCTGAGAAAGTCACTTCAGATCCCTTGTCATTTTTGTCTGCCCAGTTTTCCTTTAGTTTGAAAAAGAAATGTGAACTCGGCTTTATGAACTAATTGCCACTTTTCAGGAAACTCTTTCTAAGATACTGGTCATTTGAGGGTGCATCCATTAATTTGGAAGATATTTGAGGTATACTGAGTAGAAAGAGAAAAATGCAACAAAATAACCAAACTTTTTTCCCCTTTCAGGAAAGCTCTTATTGTTCAAAACAGAGTTCAGTGTAAGTGCATTTCAGTGCTCTGTTTTAATACAAAGGGATTAATGAAATCAGGGTCAAAAACATTTACATTGGTTTGTTTTTTTTTTTTTTTCTTTTGTGACACTAAACTGAGCTAAAATGCCTCCTTGGCTTCCCTGTGTGCTCAAAGGGCACTGCAAATCTTTTCTTTTCCCTTTCCCTTTCCCTCCAGGTCCCATATAATTGATTCTGACCAAGTGTTAGCAGTTACATCCAACTCCCAGAAATTTTTCCTGAACTACGGTTATTCCTGGTGATTCATATGTCTGAGAATCTTACTGAAAAATAAACTATTGGAACCTTTAAAATAATTAACTTGGCTCTTTTAACACACAGGATCTTTTGAAGAGATTGCAAGGAAGGGAGCAATATAAGAGGAGTGGAGGGCTGGACTGTGTGTTTGTGGAATCCTGGCATGGGGAAAGCATTTGTCTTTATCTACTTACACTGGGGCCAGATACAGAAAGCCAAGGGCAACTTACCTCCCAGATGCAATGACTAATGATGTGTAAACATATCAAAGAGATCTCCTCTCTTCCAATAAAACTGAGTCCAACATCATTTTTGCTTCAAGAGAGTGAAGGGGAAATTAAAAAAAAAACAACCTGGACATATGGAAGGCTTGCATTCTTATCTAAACTACTCAGTACCTTTCCAATAAATCCCTTTATGTAACATTCCTTTGCCCCATTTCATGTGAACACAGGTATTCAGTCTTGTCCACATAGAATAAAGTTTTTAGCAGGGTAATAATCAATAAAGATTCAAAACTCAAAAGACCTGCTGCTAAGCTTGCTGCTGACTCACTCAAGAAGGTTAGCAAGCTGTTTAATCAATTCCTAGTTCTGTTTATTCATGTGGAAAATTAAGGAGCAAGTCATAATTAGTATTTATAAAGCACTCAAAAAAATTAATAATTACTTCTTCATTAAAAATCTGTATGATTTGTCTGACTCTGTACACCACCAGTACCCTTGCACATCCTCCTAATTCAAGGACTTCCTTGTTAACATTTCTGTAAGACTTATATTGTTGCTTTACTGAACACTTTTAGTCCTCTGCTTTCCCTGAGGTTTGGTATTCATATAATTATAGAATCATAGAATAATTTGGTTTGGAAGGGGCCTTTAAAGGTCATCTAGTCCAACCTCCCCAGCAAAGAGCAGGGACATCTCCAGGTTGCTCAGAGCCCCACCCAATCTGACCTTGAATGTTTCCAAGGGTGGCACATCTACCGCCTCTCAGGGCAACCCGCTCCAGTGTTTCACCACCCTCATTGTAAAGAATTTCTTCCTTATAGCTAGTCTAAATCTACCCTCTTTTAGTTCAAAGCCATTACCCCTTGTCCTATTGCAAAAGGCCCTACTAAAACGCTTGTCCCCATCTTTCCTGTAGGCCCCCTTCAGTATCGAAAGGCCTCAATAAGGTCTTCCTGGAGCCTTCTCTTCTCCAGGCTGAGCAACCCGTACTCTCTCATAGGAGAGCTGCTCCAGCCCTCTGATCATTTTTGTGGCCATCCTCTGGACTTGCTCCAGCAGGCTCATGTCCTTCTTATGTTGGGGGCCCCAGAGCTGGATGCAGTACTCCAGCTGGGGTCTGACAAGAACAGAGGGGCAGCCAGTTCCCTCAGGACTCTCAGATGCATCTCATCAGGTCCCATAGAATTCTGTATGTTCAGGTTCCTCAGCTGATCATGAGCCTGATCTCTTACCGTGGGAGACTTTTCTCTCCCAGACCCTGCCTTGTGGTCCATGTGGGGAGAGAGGTTGCCAGTGAATACTGAGGCAAAATTGCTATATTGTGTACTGTAAAAACTGAAAATGAGGGTGAGAACCTGCATTATTCCTTCAAATGCTGAAATCTACATATCGGGGTGTGCAGAGGGAAAAAAAAGAATCTGCACTTGAGTCATGTGCACAACAGACATTTATTGAGGAGAAAAAAAACTTGGATTGAGTGATATGAAGTGAAAATGCTGATAGTGTGAGGTTGTTGACTCCCTGAGAACTGGCTTGCATTCCTCCGGGCAGGAACTGGCAACTGACTTAGAGATTATTAACTTGAATCAATAACGTTGACATTTCTGAAGAAGTCAGGTTTGGTAATAATAGAAAAAGCTGAGTTGCAATGAGTTCTTTACTGAGAATAACTCCTTTTCTTATCTCCTAATAAAAATGCTGTTCTCTTTCATAACCTCAGTAGAGTTCCCACTGGCTGGACACGTGAGTTTGCTATGTGTAGAAGCCAGTACAACAGCCAAGTGCTTTCTTAATAATAGCTTTCAGCTCCTGCTTTTCCTGTAGCACACACTGAGGGGAACAAGTTCCCTGTTTGCTACAGTCTTTGGAATTGCATATCCTGTCCTAGATTTGCATTACTCAGGCTAGTTCTCCCTGTTCCCCAGAAGCTTGAGCAAATGTGTTCTCATTAGCTGCAGTATTTATAGGAGTACATATCGGTTGAACACAAAAGGAAATTAGATTCCTGAGTTTTGTCTTTCATTAGTTACTTGGAGCATATCTCTGTGTTTGTATGTGTGCCTTCAGATAGTCAAATGTATAAAAAACAGACTAACATCTACTTCTCTGCTCAATACTCCCGAGCCTTCTTTTGGCTGTGGTTGTGTACTTGAACTTTTTGCACATACTCTGAACTGAGTTTCTTTTCCTCTCTATCTTTCTGACCTTTGGGGTCAGGGCTCTTCCGCACTCCCGGCCACAGTGTGCTCTCCCTCTGAGCCTTTACAGCCTAGCAATTAGACATTATATCTTTGTTTCCCCACTAGCAAAATTCCATCACTTCAATTCCTGACTCTGGGGAGGATGAGGGAAGACTAAGACTTCATCTTTTTTCTTCTTTTTTTCCCTTGTTCTTGTCTTAGGCACATTTATTTACTGTTAAGAACTGACTGGTTCAGTGATGTGCCCGTAGAACGCTCCCCTGCACCTTAACTCAGAGGGCGTGTGAATGCTAAAAGGCAGCAGGCATGTTCACATACGCTCCAGGAATCTTCCGTATTTTTTCTGTTTTGTTTCCATCTTAACAGAAAACTCAATTACAAACAGTAATACCTAAACTAAACCATCTTCTCTCGCCAATGCAGTGACTCACCAGGACTTTCCATAATAATAAGATGAATAAGCGTATTTTTTAGACTTTTACAGTTGACTCTGCTTCACAGAAAAAGGGAGCTTTGACACTACTTCTGAACCTACATTCTTCTGTGTGTGGTAAAACATAGTTTTTCATCAAGCTTTTTGCCCCAGTGGATGATAAAGGAGTTATGCACTTTTCAGTCAAAACTGAATATGGTACATCTTGGTCTTATGAGTCGAAACATCTTTTTAACTAAGCTGTCCTGTAAGCAAGGCAACATCTGCAAGATGAAAATGAGAAACAGCTGTATCATGGGGCTTTGCAAAATAAAACCTTGTTTACACACTGTATGGATATGCACATGGTGATGCAGGGATATTCCAAAAACTACACCAGCCTCCTGAAAATGAAAGGCTACCATCTCTTTCAGAAATTTTTATGTTGGTTTAAAACACAATGTGGTACATGGTCCAAGTGATCTGTCAGTGCGATAGACACAGCATGCAGTGAAAGTCCACAGTACTGCAGAAATCCAGAAGTTCTCTTTCTGGCACAACTTTACAAGGATTTCAGTGTACTATTTCATATCACTGGAAAAAATGACAAGTGGAAATCTGAAGTTTGCTTAAAGGATGTTTTCTCAGTGTAAATGTGGACTTATACTATCTCTGCTTTTCATAATGTAGTATTTCCAACAAACTGTGAGATTATCATGCTTAGTAACTCAGTTAAATCACTTCAGACGAATGCAGTTTCTATAACAATCTGAAGAAAGAAAGGGAATCCATCAATTTAAGGACTTAAATCGTATATAACAAGGTTTTTTTTAAAATTTACATCGACATTCTGTAAATTAACAAGGAATCACTGAAATTAAAGTCTCAGCATAACATATTCTTCGCTACCAAGAGCAATGAGCGAAGAACTCTTTGTATGTGGGGTCATTAAGGGTACTGCAGCCGTGAAGGGAAATATTACGTCACTGGGATACAGAAACTCATATTTCGTATGGATTTGAGAACTAGACTTGCTTTCAAACATTTTCAAACTTGAAATCCAGCTTGAGAAATTACCAAAGCCCATGGGAGGGAGGCAGAGCCCCTGCTAGGATTAATCAGTGATGCTGACTAATTTCTAAGGGATCAAATGGTAACTAGACACCCTAGAAATATCTTATGACTGGTCATTTCATTACATGCCACATTTAGAATGTGGTCATTTCAAAATGTATGTACCAATATGTCACAGAGGTCAGCTATCATAAACTATCTGTTATTTTCTGCTCATATTCCTATGCTTTACATTCACAGCGTGTTACTGTCTGGGGCACACAGATTTTCCAAGTCAACATCATTTTTGCATCTCACTGTTAAGATGCTGCTAACTTCCAGTTTCATATAACGTATGAAGTTGTTAAGGGAAGCATAATATTAACTGCTTTTGTTTCTGAATATTCACTGTATTACCTCCACACACACACATTCTAATTTAGTCCTATTTATTATTATGCCTTGTCTTTGTGATTTTTATAATCCAGACAATTTAGACTGGGAGTAGAATTAAAAAAGGTACAGTATCTAATAGATTGCAAAATAATTAACTCTGTAATGTATTCCATAGAGCTATACTCTGCCTATAATAAGCATACATAAATTCATTTTGATGTATCATGCATAGCACAAAGGTAAGTGGGCATATAATTAGCTCATTTATTTGATGTTTCTTCATCTAGTAATACTGTAATTTTTTTTTGTTTTAAAAGAAATCACATTATTCCTGCACAATTTAATTTAAACCTAGCATATGATTTGCTGCACCAGATCTGGTGATTCTGGTGAAGGCATAGAAATTCCTCCTACCCCTCCACCTCAGCCCCCTAACATCTGCCCCATTTCAACAGAAAAAGTGGCTTCAGGACAAAAGCCACATGGCATGCTACTTTCAAAGTCAGACTGAGCAAAGCCCTGGACTGTGCAGATGCACAACTAAACCTTTGCTGTTGAGAGGATGTATTAGTTGTTTTAAAGGAGTCATTCTGCTTCCTTTTGCAAATCTGTTTAAACAGAGAGAAAAACAGAGAAACAAACAGAAACCTTCCACTAAATTCAATGAATTTTGGCTTAAATCTTGCAATGGCACCAAAATACATATTCATTAAGCTTTCATGCAGATCTGTTTTTCTGGGATGACCTGTTTTCTTCTTCCACAAGGATTTGCTTCTTTACCTGTTCCTATTTCTTGTCACTCTGCTGTGTTATAGAACATCAGTGTCCCGTGAGCAACAGAGAATTATTTTCTGATTCAGGACCCAGAACCTGGACCCAATGGCCTAGATATGGGAGAGGGGAGAAAAGAAAAGTCAATCCATTGCTGAGGCACTTGAAAGGATTAAGTCTGTAGAGGCTGAAACTACATTTGCCCTTTTTTACTCCTAATAAAACAAAAAATTCCTTTTGCTACATACCAAATCTGCTTCTGAGAGTTCAGATTTTCACAGGTAGAGTCGGTATTTTGGCCAAAGACACCTTGGATATGTGTTGGATATTAAAACTGAACATCAAGCCAAAGTACAGAAGCTAGTTTTGTCCCCACTCTCTCTGAATGGATGTTGCAAACGTGTCTGCACCTGCCTGATTTGGCTGGATAGCTGTGTACATCTTATGAAATGTAGGATGGGTGATCGGCCTTGAAGACCAGAGATCCTTCAGAGTCATCGTGGCTGGTTGCTTTTCTGTGCCCAAGGAACTTGGCAGGTTGCAGAAAATCTTGTCACACGCAATTCTCAGCATATGAACAGAGTACTTGCACTTCAGAGATCTATTGAAGCCATTGTGCCTATGCAGCTCAGGAAACTCTAGTATGTCCCCAGGAGTATGAAGTTGCATGGAAGGACTCTTCCCTTATGGTGCGGCAGAGACCTTTGCTACATATTCCAGAGGAGCTCAGCAGGAATGTTTGGGAGAAAAGGACCAGCCAACATTAATCAGCTGGCAGAACTGAGCTCTCACGAACACGTAAAATACAAAGAGTAAAAATACTGCTGCATACATTTGCATTGTTTGAGAAAATGTGTGTTTTACACAGCAAACGCTATCTGCCTTAGACAGAAATGTCAATGTTATTTTAGTTACTCCCTGCAGAAATCAGCCTAATCTACAATGTAGTTGATGACAAGGCATCAAAACTGGTCTGTGTAATCAAGGATGTCATTTTGTGTTGTGTCTTAAAAAAAATTTGTGCAAAAAACCTCTTTGTTAGTATGTAAAAAATAGGTTGGTGGTGATGTTTTGAGTTATATTTTGTGCCTATAACAGACAGCTGCTCAAGAAACCTTTCTTTTCCAGTGAGATGTATAAAGGTTGTCTCTCTTATTACAGTTTCAAAATCAAAGTTCAAGAGGTTAGAAATCTCATAATTTATTTTTCTGGTGCTAGCCTACTTTTCATTCCTATATGGCAACACAAAACTTTTATGAATGTGGCACACTTTTTTTCCTTTCTTTTTTTTTTTTTTCCCCCAGAGGACTCTTGCATCATTCTGTGTTCTGTGAAATCTATAAGGAAAATGTGATTTGTTTGTTTGTTTGTGCTTGCCTTACCCCCCTGATAGCAGCTGTATGGCATCTAGTGAATGAAGCATAAGATTACCTATCTCCTGGATAAAAAAGAGAAAGAATGACGTCAGTTAAGGCAGTATAAGAAAGATAAAACTCCCTGACACAGAATGTTTAGCATCTGTGGCTGATCCTCCAGTCATCTTCTCCCAGATGTCCAATTAGGTCATGAGCCTATCAATTGTGCAGAGCTGCAGGCAAGCCACAGCTGAACCTAGTGTTGCTGAATGCTGTATTTTGAAAATACAAATCCATGCTTTGAAAAAAACCCTGCACCTTCTGAGACAACTAGATGCTCAGATGTTAAACTGTTTAATTCATTTCTGGAAGTCTGGATAATACTTCTGCATGCCATTGGCTTCACAGGAGATGATCCACAAATAACTTAATAATTCTGTATTTTAGGTAGCATCTGACAAGATCACAGTAAATAAAGCACACGTCACATGGGAAACAGCTTTTTAATGACCAATCTCAATCCTCTACACTGAGTGAAACAGGAATCAAGTATATCATGTAAAGAGAGAAAATACTAAGATGTATATACAGAAAGGACAAAATGAGAATTGGAAAGGTACCTGTAATTTAAACCCTTGACTTTGCCACTTCACAACTTCATTCTGATACACTTTTAGTATACAGTATGTCATTTTAAAATTAATTCTTTCCTACCTGATCATTATTCTCTTTTAAAGAACAAGTGTGAGTACACATGCAGATTATAAAACCCAGAGAAACATCATGACGCTCCTTCATTATTTAGAAAACAAAAAAATTATTTCTTGTAATTAATCCATTAATTTATCAAGGAGAAATTATAGTAATCTTTTCTTTTTAAATTTGATAGCCTTCATGTGTCTGCTAAATGCACAGAAATAGATATAATAATGCTGCCTATTTGGACAATATTCAATGTAGATAGAATCATAGAATGGTTTAGGTTGGAAGGGACCTTAAAGATCATCTAGTTCCAAACCCCCCGCCATGGGCAGGGACACCTCCTACTAGACCTGGTTGCTCAAAGCCCCATCCAACTTGGCCTTGAACACCTCCAGGAATGGGGCCTCCACAACTTCTTCAGACAACCTGTTCCAGTGCCTTACCACCCTCAGAGTAAAGAATTTCTTCCTTATATCTATTCTAAATCTACTCTCTTCTAGTTTAAAACCATTTTCCCTCATCCTCTTACTACACTCTGATAGAGTTGCTCCCCATCTTTCCTGTAGACCCCCTTTAGGTACTGCAAGACTGCTGTAAGGTCTCCCTGGAGCCTTCTCTNCCCCCAAGTCCTTCTCAGTAGGGCTGCTCTCAATCTATTCTCCTCCCAGCCTGTATTTGTGCATGGGATTGCAGGACCTTGCACTTGGCCTTTTCAAACTTCATGAGGTTTGCACAGGCCCACCTGTCCAGGTCCCTCTGGATGGCATCCCCTCCATCCTGAATGTTGATTGCACCACACAGCTTGGTGTTGTCTGCAAACTTGCTGAGGGTGCACTCAATCCCACTGTCCATGTTGCCAACAAAGATGTTAAACAGCACTGGTCCCAGTACCGACGCCTGAGGAATGCCACTCATCACTGCTCGCCACTTGGACATCAAGCCATTGACCTCAACATTTTGAGTGCGGCCATCCAGCCAATTCCTTATCCATCAAGTGGTTCATCCATCAAATCCACGCCTCTCTAATTTAGAGACAAGGATGTCACATGGGACAGTGTCAAATGCTTTGCACAAGTCCAGGTAGAAGCACCTGTAGATGTGCACTGGTAGATGTATAACCTTACAAATTCATTCAGCAAATGATGTCTTCTCCTGACAAAGATCATATTTCAGAAACTGAAATCACCGGCAATAGGAACAGAAATTCAGTCACAATCTGGGGAATAGCTCTTCTCCCACTTTAAGCAAAGCGATGAGTACTGTAGTTGGTTGCTACATAGAATCTTTCGTCTTTTCAAATATCATTTTGTAGTTACAAAAGTGTTTTCTCTTTTAAATTAGGGGAGAAAGATGACAGTACATTTTCCCAAATCACAGCACTTAAAGACATGAAAAGACACCAGGGTATTTTGCTGGTAAGGTATTGTGAAGGTTTGATTGTGTTTTCAAGCCACACGTGTCCATGCATAAAAGCAGTAGGAAATATGGTCCATTTTGCTGACCCCTCTGGGTTGCGACTACAGGGACAACACTGGAGAGAACCAACCACACACTCCATATACCTGCATAAAAAAAGCTGACATTTTTCAGGTTGGCACTAAGTCCGTATATGTCAGCCAACAGACGTGGCCAGATTTATGATGGAGAGAGTGCTAAACTTACAAGAGAGCTGGAATATATTACTCTGTTGTTCTGACAACTGAGAAACAGCAAAAGAGTTGTGTTCAAGTCACATTTTTCTCCTGGTGCTTCTCCCAAAATGATACAAGTTGTAAAGTCTCCATTACTAAGTTGATGAGTTTATCATTAATTCCGTTGAAGCTCAAAGATATAAACTAAGTCCATGAATATTAACCTTTTCTGCCCGAGAGCCATGTACTGAAATAATTTGTCTCTTCTGTAAACCAGGATCAATTTTTATTTCAGGAACCTTACTTCTATGCCAAAACTGCTCCTATTCTTCTCTGCATCTGCCAGACTTCAGAATAAGCTAAGATAGAGTTGTAGGGACTTCCCAATAAAAAGGAACAATGCATAAAACCTTTCCTTTTCCTAAAACTATCATAAGTGATTTACAATATTTAATACTTGGTGTAAAGGGGGTTTTTTTATATTTCTAGTGACTGGGATTAGTCCATTTTTATTAGGATAACTCAGCCTAGAATACCACACAGATTTTAGCATTATCAAGCTACAATAATGGTTAATGAGATCCTTAAGCAGATCACTTCTCTTCTTTCCCTGAGAACGTGAAAATTAAAGCTGAATCTTTCTCTACAGATATCTTCACCTTCAGATTATTGACTTCTGGCACGTCTCTCTACTTCTGGGGATTATGCGTTTTTGGAAAGGGAAAGGTTTTCCTTGTGGAAAGCTTGATGTTGCTATTACTAGTCTTTGGAGTTGAGTGGACAGGTTTCCAAACAATTAAACACTTCTGCATCCGGTAATGAAAAAGACTTAATTCCAAAATGTGTTCACAGTTTCAGGAGTACTGTACTTACAGTTTCACAGAAGGAAGGCATAAAGTGGGATGTTATAGAGCTCCTTTTAATGCAGTGTTTTTGGCTTTTGTGACATAAACCCTCTATGTTCAGCAGTCATGCATATTAGAACTTGGCCAGGCACTTAGTTGTTCAAGAATTATACCCATTTTGTTCTTGGGGATTTACTCGAGCAACACCAGTCTTCTTGGTTGGTTTAGCACAGGTTTCTGAGAAATTCTCTGTGTGTCAAATTCACTGGATGTCATGCCATATTTCTTTCTGGGGGAAAAAAACACAGCATTCAGGCATAAAGTTTCTATTCTATAGGATATGACGTGCACAGATATAATAAAGACAAAGGCTATTTAATTTCTTTGAATATGAAGGCTTGGTCTTTTTTCAGCCACAAACTTAATCTTGCTTTCTAATTTCTCCTCTAAGTGAACATTATCTTTTTGCTGATTCTGTTATGTTTGAATTCCACTTTGAAATACTCTCTTAGTAGAGTCTGTTTTTAACTCTCAGAGTCAAGGATAAAAGAAGCTGATTAATTCCCGAGTGGGTAGTCACAGAATGCAGAGTCCCAGGACTGTTTTTATTGAGTGTTAAAAATTAACATCTTCAGATCAAAAGGGCAACTCTGTTGTCATCTACCTCTGCTACCAAACTATTTGCCTGAATGAAGACAACTTTTCAGTTTAGTCTCAAGTTTACAACAAAACCTGATCCTTAGAGCAGGCTTTAATGCGGTTTGAGTATTCTATATAGAGTCTCTAGTTCTAGAACAGATGTCTTAAAGACTTGTTTTTCCAGCTTTCCAGTATTTTTCCCACATTTTGCAAGTAATTTGGAAAGCTTTCCAATCCTTACTTTTATCTCAGCTGAACACTCCAGCTTTCCATGTTTTCTCTGAAATTGAGAAAATTAGTTGGTGAAATTTATCTTTTCCATTACATGTATGACTGCCATAAGGCTTACAGCAAAAAAAATAAAAATAATTATATTATGAGTTGGTTAGAGAGATAGCAATCACATGCTGAACACTAATGTCTTCCTTAAAGTAAATAAAATATAAAATAAAAATTCTTTAGAGCAACTTCCACTGGAGATTCATTTACCCTACCTTGCTCCTCTGAATTGAAGTTCCAAACTGTAGAATATCTTAGCCTCCAAACTACACAAAATGTAACTTGTGTTCCTACTTTCATTCAGTACCCACATGTGGATTCAGTGCATTCCCCAAAACTAATTGACAATAAATTATTCATTCAGGAAGGTTAAACCTAGCTCTCCCTTGTTTACCTTCTTGATGTATACAATTGTCAGCTGTAGGCAATGGAATGATCAGATTTGTGAATAATGTCATAGTAAGCAACTAGAACTAACAATTCTTCCACATGCCTAATAGGTACATTCATGCTTCTCTTCCCCTTTCCACGTGTACGTGGTCGTGTGCTATTCAAACCCTAATCCAGAGCTGCCCACTTTCCAAATCAACTTGATGAAAATGATGCAAAATGCCTGCACAAATGATGCATAAAAATTGTTCCAGTTTCTCTGCTTTGTATTTGAATATGCATTTGAATGGCCATATTCATATAAAGTGATACTATTGCTGCATGTCCAAGTATATGTGACAAACTTATTATTCCTAAAACAGCTTCATGGCTGCACATTCTTTGTATTCCTTCTAATTAGTTGAAGTTTTTGTCAATACATGTCAATTATTTGTCATAAATCAGGTTTTTGCCTCATTTTAGGTGAGCAAGGAAGTCTACTTCAGCAGGTGAGAACAAAGTTTTCAAGGACATTCCAAAGAACTGCTTCTGATTTATAAAAGGAAGGAAGGCTTTATGAAAATTAACTTTGAGATATACTTGATAATGTATAAAATCCACCAATTTTAATTAGTGTCAGCAATTTTTGACTGATACTTCAGAACAGTTATTTTGCCTTTTTTTTGACATATTAACTCAGCATATTCTGATGCACTGTGAAAAAAATAAGATTTTCATTAGGCTTTTTTAGAAAGCCTGAGCAAGAAGAACAATAAAAAAAGTGAACATGATTCTTTTTAGTTGCTGAATAGAAAATGTCATGTAAATTAAAACTTTCCATAGACATTCTTTGAAATACTTACACTTTTATCTTTGCATTCTCAACAACTGAAAAAACGACAGTTTAGTTCAACATCATACACAGTTTAAATATTATCTATAAAAAAGTTTGAATTTAGGATTAGATAGGTAAATTGCTCTTAAAACGGTGATTATATATATGCCATGTCTTAAATATGGAAAAGCAAATAAAATCTGATTAGCTTATTGTAGGCCAATATTATATATTACCAGAGATATTTCACAAACTTCTTAGGCTGCACAGGTTTTTAAACTGATACTTTAAACACCACTAATTTTCATTTATCAGGATTTTTTTCGTATTTGAGGGTTTTATACCAGCCTAAAGATAAAGATGCAGCTTAAAGTAATAAAAATTAGCTTCTACTTAAATTGAATATTAACATGCATAGAAGGGTTTTTTTGTGCCTAAATCAACACCTAGGCTTACCTGATCATTCTGTTGAATAAATGGTACTATGAATCAAGCTGTAAATACTGCGGTGCTTGATTTGGTTATCTTGAAGTCTAGACCTGGGTATTTCTGGTCTATACAAGAACTGCAATCCATCCTGTAATAAAGAAAAAGGTAAGGAGTGAACATGGTATTGGCCTTTGATTTCTTATCACACTGAGCACAAAACTATGGTAGCACCAGAAACAATTCAGGGGAAGGAAGAGAATAGATACCAGTATTCTGTAAGAAAAAGGAACGTATTTTCACCCCTTAGACCAAAGACAACTACTGTCTACATGCTGCTTTTGAAGAATCTCACTTATATGTTGTCACGCACAGAGCCTATCTATGCCAGGGCAGTTGTGTCAAG
>VYXH01011585.1:13681-37610 GCA_013397275.1 Burhinus bistriatus | reverse complement strand
AAAAAAAAAAAAAGAACAGGAATTAAACCCAGAAATTTAAATATGAAGGGAGCCTTGAACTTACAATTAAGACAGTGACGCTACAGAAACAAAAAATTGACTGAACAACGAAAACACTAGTTCTAAACACAGTGGTACCTTTCTAAAATCCAGAAAAATCTCAGTTTTAATAAGTGAGTGTTATTTATGAGGGAGATAGCTAGTTGAAAAATCTTATAATGAAAGAAATTAGCTGCCATAGCAACAGGACTAAAATTTAATACAAATTTATTTTAATGATGGAAATTCTTTAACAATCCATCAGTGATGTTAATCTATGCTTGATTTTCCTGATATTCATCAATAAAAAAGATTTCCTTTCCAGTCTGCCAATAGTCATGTACACTGTGCTCTTTAACTTGCTGAATATATATGACCTTGGAATAAAAATAAAGTTGATTTAACAATAAAAATAAAGTTTATCTATGTCACTTGGAAAGGTTTTTATTTGACAGTATAGCAAGACTGTCTTCTCAGTGAGATAGGATCTACCAATCTCTTTTCAAATCCATTTTTACACTTCTTTATCTTTCTGGAAACACAGTGATGTTGTTACAGAAAACATTTTTAACTCCAGTTATCCATGACT
This sequence comes from Burhinus bistriatus, assembly GCA_013397275.1. Taxonomy (NCBI): domain Eukaryota; kingdom Metazoa; phylum Chordata; class Aves; order Charadriiformes; family Burhinidae; genus Burhinus; species Burhinus bistriatus. Next base: position 36,982 of record VYXH01011585.1, on the reverse strand, counting down.
CTCGTCCTTACCTTAAGAATCACACACAAACTTTGTATCTTTTTCTGCATATGCACTCCAGAGGTAACCAGGTTTTGTCCAGTTTTTGAGGCAACAGATCTGAGACACAGGCCTACATGTGCCTGTTCAAATCTCTGTTGAATTGGTAGTAACTTTCAGGATCATGATGCCCTCGTGCAGAAGTGCAATTCAATGCCTGATGCTGGACAGCACATGAATCATGATGTGAGAGGGGTTAGGCACAGAAGACCAAGCATGAGAATTGGGAATACTGTCTTAGAATTAGATCCCTACTGAGAGAATTCATAGATCTTTAAACTAACACCAACCAAAACCAGCTAGTATCAACCACGCAGCACAGCAGGAATGCAGAGGTGCCCACGTAGGTTACCAAACACGGCTTCTTTCAAGAAAGGTGATGTCAAAACTAAAAATAGGTGCTTTTCAACAAAGATAAATAGCTTGAAAGCAGCAACACAACCATGTATCTTGACCATTTTTAGTCACCTTCAACCTGGAGATCTCTGCCCAGCTTTCTCTTGTGAAGACTGCCCATGAATACGCGGCACACGGATTCAACATGGAACCCATGGAGTCAGGATGTCAGGGGAGGGAGGGGAAAAAAAAAAAAGGCAGTAGCTAAAGCTAATATTGCACTGTTCTTATGTCCACCTGATTATGCCTGTCTCACAACTGCAATGTAATTTTGGCAGTTCAAAAGCCTAGGCCAGATTTGCCTGTGCAAGTGGATTATAGTGCCACTCCAAACATCTGCATTGTGGTAATGCAAAAGCTGTGCTCTTAGCATGTTCCTCCAGCCTTCATCCTTGGCTCCACTCTCTGTTGGCGTGCTGGCGTCTAGAAGGGGTTCTCCAGGGAGCAGTCTGCAGCTGTCTTGCAGAGATCCTATGCCAAAGCAATTTTCTTTCAACAGGAAGCAGGCTTTGAGAGTACCTTGCACATCTTCAACCTTCTACTTGGTAGAAAGATGCTGGAACAGACTTGGCAATATTTCTCAGCCACTCTAATAGCACTGTTGCCCTTAATACTATACTAAAGTGTAACATTTTAGCACTGACTTGGAAAGGTGATTGATATATATTGAACTGCCAATGCTATTTCCTCTGCAGTTTTCTCTCTAAATGTCCTTTCCAGACATTGGCTCTTGCTATAGCTTGACAGATTGGAAAAGATTATAGCGTTTAGTTTAGAGACCCAAGGATATCTTAGACGAATGACATCCTAGGTGCAGTATACCCATCTATAACAATTAAATTAATTACTGGAAAGTGGATGTTTTTTCTTTATTTCTGCTGCAACAATGCTTATATACAGAGTAATAGTCGAGAAAGGACATAGTATAAATCACAGATTACTTGAACAGCTATCCTAATATTTTTCTATTTTCTGTTCCATGTTAAGACAAAACCCAGTAGAGTAAATCAATTGTCAAGAGGCTTAAAAGTTATCAATGATGTGACTAGACTAGAGTGCAAAGCAATGGGTGTGCCCACACCTCACAATGGAATGTTATACAGAGACCCCTGAGTAGAGATAGCCAAGCTAATGTGACCTTTCATTACTTCATTAAAATATTAATGATCTTGCCTCGGAGAATATCTTTACGGGTACATCTTTCTTTTAAGAATAGACTGATTATCGTTCTTGGTTTTATAGAAAAAATGTGAAGTGATTGACTTGGCCTTTCCCTCTCCTCCACAACTTTAATTCCCGTGTTTTTCCTGTTGCAGTACCCAAGACTATTCCCTAGTTTCTTAAGCTGCTATAGTTGCTGAATTAAAGAAAGCATACATCATTTGCACTTACTTAACTGGATATATTTCATGTTATTTAGGAAGCAACAGAAGCGTGGGCACCTTTTTACAAAGCAAGCAAACAAACAAAAAGTCAAAGTACTTCTTTCTAGAGTGACTGACACTGAGTTAACCATTATGAATTCCTACGGAAGAAGTATTGGAGATCGGATTTCAGCATGTTTTGCCACAGTTATATACCCCCTTTTTCACTGCATTTCTCAAAGGCTCCTGTTCTGGTGTACTTTTACTGAAAACAGAATAAAATGTTTCCTCCAAATTCCAGACTTCCCAAGTATGTTTCTTCAGGGCCTTAAACCTCCTTTAGGAAATAAGGCGTCTGCATATTTCCATCAAGCAGCAGTAGCAGGGCACAGAAGAAATGTCCATATCTCAGCAGAGCAGCAAGTCACCTGAATATCCCCCTGCCCCTGAAGCCAGGTGTTTTCACTGATATCTGAGGCATTTGATACAAAATCCACTAATTAATATGATTACACAATAATCTTGTTCCCTTTTAATCTAATGCTTGTAAAAACCCCTACCTTGTTCCAGTTTAATATGGGTATTAGTTTCAAGGAAAGATAATTTAGTAGCTATTCACGGTCTTCAAATGATACACTTGTGAGGGATTCCTCTGCATATCCCACAGATGAGGGCTAAGAGTAACAGAAGCGTTTCAGCGTATATACTTTTGAAAGTAGTTTTCCACATTTTTTGTGCTGATAATCCAAGCCAAATATCACATGGCTTTTAGGATTGATTTATTGTTTTCCCTCTGTGCCACCATTGTAGGTATTACTCAGGAAAGTTGAAGCAAAATTCTGCTATGCAGTTCATCTTGCACCTGTCCCTGTTCTATAGGATTTCCTTCCAAGAGAGGAAGCATTACAAGCACATGGCTTTTACTTTGAGTCCAGGATGAAATATTATGATGCAGCTCTTCTGGAAATCTATTCAGGGCAGTCAAGCTGGGCTAAAAAATGTTCGGAAATGTGTTTTTCCTGTCTGAAGAAAAGGAACCAAACAACGTCCTTCCAAATACTACATTTGGAGGCTGGAACTAGAAGTATTGCTGAATGGGATGCACTGTGAGTAGCAATATTTAGGCCTTCAGTCTATTTTTGGATATTGGTCACTGATAACAATAGGCTGAGAGCTCAACTGCATGTTGCCAAGTAGTACGCTGCAATGCCACTAGGCTGTGATGGTTTTTGCATTGCTCTTAAAAGCACTGCTGGGAGAGACACTGCACTGCTGGCTAGTACTGTGATTTCTGGAAATACTGGTTCAGAAATGGAGCAAGTTGCAAAATGCTTTCCAAGCATGCCAGCACTATAAAGTATTCGATTTCCCTGCCTCTTTGGCTCCCCCATTGCCCCCTGAAATTCTACTTCAACTCTAATAACAGGAGCACATGCACTTCACATAGGTATCTGAATTAATTTCCAGCTGCTCCTAGCACATGCAGTTTGTGCAATGGTCCCAGATGCCAAGGCAATCTGGAGGCAGGGACATAATGCTACTCCTAGCCTTTCCCAGAGCTCTTCCCTTTTCCCCATCTTCCTCCCTACAAACAAAGAAACAGCCACCCATTTTCAGGGAAGATGGCCCCTGTACCTTCTGTGGAAAGCACTAAAGATAAAAACGCTTTGGCCATAGCAGAGAGAGAAGAGTGCAGGAGCCAGTGTTGTGCTCTTGCACCATGGAGTGCTGAGGCTATCCGGGTTTCTCCCTGTACTATCTTACCTCCTCCTACTTGGAACTTGTACTGGAATATATGTGATTAGCACACCACTCTCAGCACAGTCTGGGGAGAATAAACGTTGACTCCCTCGTTTTGATGTGAGCCTTCAACTAGCAGGGCTTCTCACCAGCTTATCCAGGTAAGAAAACTATTGCTTATCCCCAGCATCCCGAGCTGCTTCTTGTGGATATATTCCACATGTACCCTCTGACAGAGCAGCCTCTTTAAGTTCTGTGGATATGCTGTGCAGCCTCAGAGCTGGGCAGGGGTTTCCAGCCTTCCCGGGCAGCTCCAGTTTTTGGCGGAAGAGCCTGGGAAACCTGCAGCATGGCAGTGCTGCCGGCACTGGTGCCTCCCATCCAGGCCACCTGCTGGATGCAAGGTAGCAGCCTCCATGCAGAGAAGCAGCTTCCCACTCCACAGCGGTCAACATGAGGCAGCACGTCATTTTAGGACACCAGATGCTGATTTTTCAAGACTTATTATCTGACCATTACTCTCATCTACTGGTTGGTTTTGGTTTTTTTCTCCTTTGTCTGTTTTGGCCACATAATGACTCTATTCGCACAGATTTAAAACCAAGTTATTCAAGCAATGAAATGATGAGATTAATTCACAAGAAAAAAAGAAGATCCCGTTCACCTCCTGCAGGTTGTGAGCAACCCTTGCACCAGGCAGCAGCAGCAGCAGAGCTCAAATTTAGAGGGTTCATTAAGAAAACGACAGTACGAACATGGCACTCACAAGCTTGGGAGGTCTCGTCTCCTTCAAGGAGCAGTGATGCATGCCCAGAAGGGCAGCTCACCAGTGGCAGGGACAATGCTGCCTCCAGCTGGAGCCGCTGTTGCTGCCCCGTGCCCTGGCTGCCCCACTGCCAGCCCCCAGTGGAGCCCTCTGAGGCAACTCGTACTGAGATCCCTGAAGATTCAGGCTCTGTTGTAGAGGACACACCAGTGTGGGTGGTGGTATTTGCTTTCATAGAACAGAAAAAAACTTCAAAGGCCCTGGGAACATCCCATGTAAAATTCAGGTAAATAGTTGTTGGTTTGGGACTTCTTTTATGACATATCATAAAAGAAAATAGCATCAGTGAGAGATGCTGCAATTTTATGTGATGCAACAAAAAGCAATTTATTACTTTGTGAAACATAACACTGCCTTTTTATCTGACAGTGTGTTCATCACATCAATGGTAGGTCATTTTATAGAGCATTTTACGGTGACTGTAGAGTTGTGCTGCTTAGTACAGACACCGTTCCTGCCCTGTTGTTGCCTTTACACTTTTTCCAACCCTTTTATGGAGGAAGGTAAAGGTATAGCAAAGAGGAGAAACACCATTTCTGTCCATCCTGCCAATTCAAGCCACATCATTTTCAAAATCTCATTATTTCCACTGTGTTAAAACTGCTTTTCCCTTTTCTTTTCTTCCCATTAGAGTTTTGTCTTCATAAATTCAGAGATATATTTTTAATCTCTGTAATTAACTTTGCATGTTTTCCACCCATGCAGTTCTGCGTAGTTGGAATGCATAAATGCTTCAAGCCATAGCTGGTGTGAAAATTGTTCCTCACCCGTGTCTTAATTTCTGAGGAATTTGGGATTCCTCCTGCAACAGTTATTGACATCAAATAAGGGAGGGAAGGCACTGAAAATGAGAAAAATTTGTGTCTTCCAGGAAACACAGCATTTCAGATCAACACAGAACTCTCAAACAAGTTCTGCAGATACTGGCACCAAAGCAGAAGTGTGGAGGAATGCCACAATAAAGAATTAATTCCTTTGGGCCTCCACAACGTATGCTTGTCTAAAGCAGCAATTTTGTGTGGTGACAAGGGATACATAAAGAAACAGGGCGGAGATAAACATACGACAATTTTTTATGATAGAAGAGGAGTATAAAAAAGTTCTGTTGACCGAACCTAGGGCTCAAACTACCAGCATTTCTCCTTTCTGGAATGTATCTACTGTCATGGGAAGAAATAAGGGAGAGAGTGGAGGCAGAGTTGTAAATGACTGCCAAAGCCTGGCTCAAAGTCCACTGCAGTAAACAGAAAGATGAAGTGCCACTGCCTCAGCAGGTGTCTACTCAAAACAGGATCTGAAAATCCTCATTGCTTTGGGTCAGATCCATGATGTATAAACCCAAACAGTAAATGCAACTTGAAGCCACCTCATCCAAGTAATCACAAGGGCCTAGATAAGTTATAAATTGTAGAGAAAATAAAAATTATCCAACCATGAGTGTTAGCCTCAATCATTTCTTCATTTTAGCCTGACTTGAGGGAACTGCATACAGTCCAAACCCAAACAAAATTTTTTATTTATTTTCTATTCCAGGCTTAATACTCTTTCTTAAAAAAACAAGACAAAGTAAATTTATTTCAATCACTGACCTTACATACAATAGAAGGGTATACATTCATTAATAAAACCCATCACAATTATAATCCCATTTGAAAACTTTAATCAGGGAATAAATCTTATAAGAAGTTTTCTAGCTGGAAATCTTAGAGCTCCTGTTTATACTGAGATCATGGCCTGGAGTAAAGGTATGTGGCGCACATTCCTTATGGTAAGCTCAGCACTGCAAAAGGCTGCCAGCCCATTTTGGAAATCGTTTGGCAAATCCATTCTTCTCTTCTGGATTTAGAACAATTTACTCCACTTTTGCTTTTTTATTTAATTGTTGTTCTGCATTGTATGAATGCCAGTATGAATGTTGTCTGAAAGGTTAATCTAACTTTACTTGATCCGTGTTTTTCTAAAAGTTGTCTTCCTTTCTGTCCATTTTGGACAGCTAGCAGACATGAGTAAGCAAATACTTCTGCTTGTGGAAAAGTTACTTTTATGGCTACTTATAACTTACAGTCTCCGATACAGTGAGTTAAATATTCAAGACCTGGTAGCGCAATATAACCAATCTGGTGCATGCTGTTCTGGGATGAACTTTCCTCATTTTCCCCTGTCTGTTCTCTCTCCTGTAGCAAAGAAGTCATTAAGATGGACTGACAATGACTGAATACGGTGGTGGGCTACCTTCTGCATTTAGGAATTGAGTCCTGTTGAATTTTTGTTCTTTCTGTTACAAAATCTTTATTTATAAACACAAGGACAGCATCAAAAGAAAGAATCTCCCAAACCCCTCCCAAAACTCACGGCCTGACATTAAGCTTCCCTGCTTGGTAGTAGGAAGTGTCATTTCAAAACCCCATATTGGGAGGAGAATTTATTAATAGCTTCATAAGATAGTTGCAAGATGAGAGAAAAACTTTTAGTTATTTAAACCAGATGAAATTCAAAAAATTTGCTCAACTGTAGCTGCATACTTTATGCCAGTTTTTCTTGCCCACACAGGCTAGAAAGGAGAAAATAAATACCAGTTGTTATTCATCATATGCCTTGGATAGTTTAGTATTTGTTTACTTGTAACTTTAGAGCTGATCAGGACGCACGTTTGCCCTGACAGGCGTGCTGCTTGCTCCTTTTGTCAGCAGAGCTACTAGAAACATCTTTTTAATTTTACCACCTGTGCAAACCTTTACCACAGATGTAAAACAAAACTTACACAAGAACGTTTTTAGTGTTTTATTAGGCCCACTGAGCCAAAAGGCTGTTCTCGGTGTGAAACAGGGGCAAGTTCAACAAGAGAAGCCCCCTTGGAGCTCAGAAGCATGAATAAAGAGAACAGAAGAGAACTGATGGGTGGGATTAGGGCCCAAGTCTGCAGTGGCATACTGTATTTCATTTCAGTAATTGCTGAAAATAGGACAACATGGACCAAGCGAATACCTACAGGACAAATTAATTCGCTTTTGAACTTTATGAAAAATGTTAACTTGACTTGCATCCATTTGATTGCTTAATTTTGGAATATTGGGCCAGATGCAGCTGAGATCTTGGCACATCACATCATGCCGCCGGGATGTAATAAATAATGAGCATGCAAGTCCTGAGGAAAAGCATTTCTCATCACGCTCTGTATATGCAAAAAAAGCAGAGCTGGGGGCCAAGCCTATGGAAAAAAATACATCTATCTTTTGCTTCCAAACTCCTGCTTCCTCCTGCTACTCTTACTAATGGCTGAAACTTTCAACTTCAGATAACTCTGGTAATCTGTGAAACCTTTCTGTTAGGTTTTTCCTATTTTCTAGGTATTCTTAAAGTTTTCTTCCTACATTTGCTCAGATTTGCTTTAAACAACACTGTGGGGGAAAGGGATGTTCAAAAAAAAGCTCAAGAAATAAGAGCCCATTTTATGAGAAGTGCATGGCTTAAAATACATGGGAAGATTCCGAGCGGGACATGAGCCCAGTACGAGTGCAAGAAACGGGATCATTTGACGTTGATAACCTGTGACTTTGCAAGTTCTAAGCATAGATCAGGCCATTAAACAGTGCCATAAAATGGTTAAGTGTGAAAGATTGCTGTGAGTGATACAGCATTACAGAGTATAGTATAAAAAAAAAGTTTTCCAGACCAAAAAAGGAATAGCATGAAAAGTGGTGTGTTGTAGACAGTTGGCCATAAAGCTCTCAGAAGTAGTTGCATAAAGCAAATAGGAATGCAAAGAGAGTCAAAGAGGAAATATTCTTACTTTGTGGAGGAAACAGTGCTAGCTAGCCACATATATTTTAACACTGAACACTTCAGTCAGCTCCAAAACACTATCCTCCCTATGAAATAACAAGCTAGATGGGCCTCTGAAAAGCAGCACGGCAAATTTAGCATGTTAGAAAATATGCTTAGGAACTTTGTAACACAAACCTGCTGGCAGATCCTTAAAAAGCTCAGCCACTTTTTTTTATTTTTTAAAAAAAGAAAGGTGTAAAGTCTCCTCAATGACTTGCAGCATTGGGCCTGACAACAAAGCATTGCATTCGTAAAGATATGTGAGTCTTTAAAGAGGTGCCTCAGAAGCGTTTCCAACACATGCAGCTAACTAACCTCCCTCAATTTTAGGGCAAATAGGCATGTACTATTACTAGATTTCTTTATGCGATTTTGATTGTCTCCACAGCCCATAGCAATGTTAATTCCTTCCAAACCAAAATCATTTAATATCCCTTTCCCTCAAGGCCCTTGGGTCTTTTCTAGAGGAAACATCTTTTTCTGTTTTGGCGTGTTTATGGATATTTATTTATTATGTTAGGACAGAGGTTTTATTGGAGGCATTGGAGATGGAAAGGACTTACTTAATCATTTAGGACTGACTTAGTCACAAGCATGTCTTACAGTTCAGCCCATTACCAAGTGACCTTGGTTCTTCCTATGTTTCCCCATGTTGCTGTCTCCTGGCACTCAATAGGGAAGTTCCCCCAAGATTTACAATGGAATCTCCTTTCTCCTCTTTTTCCTTCTCTCCTTTGACATTGACCATTTGTCCCTTATTCACTTCTGCACGGTTTCTTCTTTAAAAAATGTTATTTTACATGTTCAACTTCACTTCTGCTTTTCCTGATAGATGTGGTAACAGTGTACCACTTTCCCTCTATGGACAGATCACTGTTTGGGAAGTAACAGCAAATGGTACTCACTAGTGTTAACAGTTTTCATGTAGCCGCCAGAGCCTCATTATGCATTGAGAACACCTACATCTTACAGGGAGCAGGGAAAGCTGAGGCCTTCGGTATTATATATGAGAAGTTTCTCTTTATATAAACAGGTAAATTCAGATGGAATCGGTCTGAAATCTCAATGGTTTTTCTCTTTATTTCTCCTTAAGAAATGCAAAATGCCATCAAGTGCTTAAAATTTGAGTATTACAGTCTTACAACCATATAACAGTCTGGAGTCAGCGGTGTGGAAAGAGGTTCATTAACAGACAATTTGCAAGAGGAGCAAGTTCCTGCTGACTGGTGTACGTTTTCCAAAATGTGGGCTACGATTGGAGCTTGACCCTCACTGAGTCATCAGGACCGCACTGAAATGCTAGTGCTAAAAAAGCATTATAATGTATCAGTGAGCAGCAATACAAAACCTCTCACTGATGACAGTTAAAGGCTTAAGTTTTAAAGATAGCTACTTACCATGAACAGGATGAAGGCCTTTCAGTCTGTCTTTTTTGCCTTGTGGTTGCATATTTTGGCAGCTCCCAAAGTCTTTATTGGCAGATCTGAGAATGAAAGTCCAAAATTAATCTGTTCAGAATTGAAATCACAGTGAATAGGTATCAAGCATTGGAACAGGCTGGCCAGGGAAGTGGTGGAGTCACCATCCCTGGAGGTATTTAAAAGACATGTAGATGTGGTGCTGAGGGACATGGTTTAGTGGTGGTTTCAGCAGTGTTATGTTGATGGTTGGACTCAATGATCCTAAAGGTCTCTTCCAGCCTAGGTGTTTCTATGATTCTATTGCTCCAGTTACACAACCTGTTTGCCTTTTATTGTCTATTGTTTTAAAAAAAGGCTACAGCTTTTTAAAGTGCAATTTGATTTTATCATGGCAGGCTTTGATGATTTTAAAATGTATTTCAGATACTGAATAAATGGTCTATGCCAATAGCTTAATTGATTAGCTGACTTTCTCTTCAATGCTCTACTCTTTTAACTAATTTCTAGTTTGTAACACATTTGTCAATACAAACCTCCTTATTCCTTGAGCAGAAATTAAAAATGGTATCCAAATTAAGACAGCAGTTCCCACCTTTTGTTTTGTTAGTGGCTCTGCATAGGATATAATTTGGATTTCAGACTGAAGTGAGGGTAAGATAACTGAACAGTTTAGTTTTGTGTTTATCAATTAACCCTTTTCCATTAGGTTTTCAAGTGTAATATGTGTTCAATTTGTTCTTCCTTTTGCACGTATGTTTTAAAAATCCCTGCCATATTTTCCTTCCAAATGACATAATTACTTCAGGATGTCTTTACTTCTCTCTTGTTATTTTTGCTGGAAACAGTGAAAATATACTTAAACAGCTCCTTGGCAGCCATATGTATCATACTGACCCAATTTATAGCATCTGCCTTGCAACAGTGTGTACCATCATTTGCCAAATGTTCTGTAACTACAAAATAATAAGAAAATAATAATGAAGTGTTCCTACCCTTTCATGCTCTCTATTCTGTATCCCACATGTCCCACAGAGCCTACATAATGAAATGTTTTGTTTGATAGGTTGTTGAGTCAGCACGGAGAAACAGAGTCAAACCCATGCTGGAAGTATTCATTGAGCAACGCTCATGGCTCCCTAGGCCAAGGTTGCTGTGTCAGCTGTTAAACATACAGTGCTATATCTGTTATTAAAGAAAGCTGTTGAAGAGTAGTGATTAACTAGCAAAGTTTAATGACAGAACAGAATATCCTTCCGCAGACATGAAAAACAAAAGGGCAATAGAAAACAAATGTATAAAATGCTACTTAAATTCTTTGAATTATGCTTTGATTTGAGATACGCATATGTCACTTTCCTCTGATTTTTAGCACACTGCAATTAACACTGGGGGGTTTTTTGGACTTCTAAACCTGTATTTGTGAACAGCAGGGGTCCAATTCAATTTGGATTACTACATAGATGGCACTTACGCAGCCTTCTTCTAAAGCCTTACTGTGCATTTTGGAACATTGAAATAATAAATGGGTGGAGTATTCACTGAACTGTAAAATTACCCTTTTCTCTTCTTAGCTCCAACTCTGGAAGACTAATGTAAAATGAATTAGTACATTTCTTTCTGACAACTGTAGATAGAATACTTCCTTTTCTTCCTCCTCTGTTCCTCTTATACCTTCCCAGAGAGAGGTTGACAAGATTTTATTCTGAGATCTGCAGAACAGAATTGAAGAATTACACCCTGCTGGTTTCTGAAAGCTGACTCCTTCATCTTCTTAGCTGTTAGATTTGTTTTGTGCCTTTTTTTTTCTAGCATAACTTCCTCCTCAATGAGTTTCTGTGATTTTTGCAGTACAAAATGTGTCAGCCAGATTCTCAAGATTTTCTTCATTTCCCTAGACATTCTGCAGCATGGCTATTTTTGCTGGGGCATGTTAAAAATAATGTTCTATATGGCCTCAAACAGGAATGATCTAGTTGAAGCCTCAAATTAATTCTTTGGAGGATATCACTTGTCCTTATTTTGAGTCATACTGTCATTGCATAATTTATGAGAACCAGCTATCTGGAGGAAATAGTGAGATGTAGAAACTGTGATAGGAAAATTCAATAGCAGAAGAAGTCTTTTCAAAATGGCGAGCTATAGGGTAGGCAAGCCTAATGATACCTTAGCTTTCTTATTCAATATATATCTATTTTTTAGACAGAGATGAGTCTGCAAGAGGTGAAGCAAAGCATGACAGAAGGCCTGTAATGAGTCTGCCAGTAGGAAAATTCTTCAGTTCCAGTGCCAATCTCTTGCACATGCCCCACTAATAGACAAATCATTGACAAAGGTACTGGAAACATCCTTGAGGCTGAAGTCAGCCCAAGGCTGCCCCTCTTCACCATGATGGTGAGTGCCATCGCTTGTAGGCTGTAGAAGCATGGTTAGCCAACCTTGCTCTTTGCTCCTCCAGATCTTGCATTCCTTCTTGAAGTGGTGTCACTGTGAAACAAGAGAGGTAAAAGAGCTTTACCCTCTCTGGCTTAGGATGGTGTTCAATGGGTGTTTCCTACATCCTGCGTCTGATTCCTCGGGCACCATGCTAAAGGCACATTGCTCCCTCACCACCTCTGACCAAGCTGCTCATACCAGAATGAATACCTTCAGGCATGGTGCTTGATTTCCTGGATGGCTTGTGTCTGCCTGCCATTTGCATATACCTTAAATAAAATATGTTTTCGTTTTGAGGGGGCCTATATACACCATAGCTTGTACAACCATATAAGCACGAATTTTAGACCTACAATTTTCAAATGGCTATATCAGATTCCTTACTATTTTATTTAATACAAAATGTTTTGCCATCTAAACTGTACCAAAGTTTCACAGCACATGTTTAGCAACTTAAACAGTCAAATAGGACATCAAATGCTTGTATAATCTTGGTTTTGGTATCCTAAGTTAGCTGAGTCATAACAGGTGTGGAGAGGTCAGACCAGTAGGGCCATTAAATCAAAGTTAAATCATCAGGTTTCCCTGAATACACAGAAAACAACATAATATTTTAAGTCATGGACCTGGGCCTAAATAAATGTACTTTTCTTTTTCTGCATGAGTTGAAGCTGCAGCTGACTAGCTTGCCACAGAAGCCAAGATAGGGTGGGAGAAGTTGGCGTATTGTAGCTCTCCCACCCACACTGCATCTCATCTCTGCCCTAAAATTGTCTTCTCAGAATGGTCTGGTACCTCACACAATCAGGGATTATGAAGTGAAGAAGGACACATATAATCCATTTTATTATCAGCATATTTTTTCCCCATTCTTCAGATTTTGCATCCATGCACAGCTGTGTCTTAGAAGTCCTGGCACTGCATCGGATCGACTGCTTTCATGGGTGTTGCTTTGTGTCTCCTTGGTCTTTGGAGGAATGTAGGTAGATCAGTCAAGAATAGGTGAAAGGAGGTAAATAATAAGAGTTTTCCACACACAGATACTTGGTCATGTCCATTCAAAGATGCACCATCTGATAACTACTGAGGAAATGGATTTGTCAGAACAGGGAAACTAATTTCTGCAGTGCTAAGATCCTGAAGCATTTTGAAACCAGTTTTATTCCATTAAAGCAATTAAGCATTTGAAGCTGTAACAGCTGACTGAAACCAGTCCTTAAAATTGTGGCTTTAAAATCACTGCTTACTAAGTGGAACATCATGTAACTGCTTGGCAAGGATAGATAAAATATGCAGAATGTGTTATATGCATTCTCAAAAATAAAAAGAGTTAAAAACCCCACTTTCAGTTAAGTAGAAAAATACTGGTTTAATACTTAAGTTGAAAAACTTTCTAATTAGTTAACCCATGGAAATGCTCCGCACTGAGACTACAGAAGTAACATAACACTTCTGAAAATGAACAGAACACACAAATTGACGTGAATATATCCTACAGCATACAGTAAGTATTATAAAAAAAATTAGTGACAACTGCTACACTGAATCATGTTCTGCTATAGTTTGGCTTTGGAAGTAATGAGCACCCATAGCTATTAGTGCCTTTGCCTTTAAAGCTGCAGACTCACTACTCCCACATTACAATTACTTCTGCTGTATACCTGTGAGATTTGGGAGACTGTAAGAAACCCTTGGCTAACATACATCCTTTCATTCTATGGTGCACTTGTGTTGCGTTTAGAGTCGGTATCAGTCATCAAGCATTTAGAAACTGTACAAACAAAAAGCACATTTTTGTGTTTCTGTGAATACCTCACTGAGCTGTGAGAGTTTATTTACAGAGTTGCTCAGCAGCTTCACTTTCCATTGACTTCAGTTGCTGGCTCTTTGGGTCCTTAGTTTACAATGGGAGGAGTGATGGAAAAGAGAGTATGTACACTATTTCAAGAGCTATACCGCTAGATTTTTGTAATATTTAGATCCAATCATCAGAACAGGCGTTTCAGTTCATTTTGAAACATTTCACTTTAAAAGACTGCTATATTTACTTAGTAAAAGCAAATAAAATTATAAGCTGAGCCAGTTCTGTGTCCAGCATCCACTGAAATTTATTGGGATTTGGCTGTCTAATTCCCCTAAACTTTACTGAAAATACCAGCTTTGTGTGCAGCTATGGAAAAACTGAAGTCATTGCTATTAGCCATGTCATCATCTTAACACACAATTAGAATAAAGGAGGCAGGCCGAATGCCACAAAATTGCTCAGAAAAGAGGGTAGGTCCCCATCCAGGGAGCTTACATGGCTGGGAGTAATGTAAGGGAAAAAAAAAGTCAAGTCCAAAGGAAGACGAGAGTATTTTAGCACCATCTGAACCATTTGCACCAGAATGAAAGACAGAAAATTCTAAACAGTTTGATTTTGAGGAATTAGCCTGTAATAGGAACTACTTTGTAATGATCATCTATATGAACTTTTGCAACATTACAATTGATTATCAGCCACACTGATACTTTATGACCAAAATCTTATATACACAAATAGTTCCACTATGGTCAATAGGATCATTATTCATGCATGTATCTAAAAATCTTATCATTTACTCTTGCATTTCTCTCTCAACAATTTTCATTTTTACCATAGTGTCATCAAAATGATGTAAGATTTCATCCCAAATGAAACAGAAAAAAATTATAATAGATACGGTAAAAAGTATTTTTTCCCATCCTTCATATTTTTCTAAACTCTGAGGCTACAGATACTTAGGAGTAGTCTGGACATCCTTAGGGTCAGAAACTTCATATTAGAAGTGAGCCTTAGAAAGTGATGTGTTATTTTTTTCTGAAATAAAACACCAGAGTTAGTCAATGTTCAGCGAATGTTTTGAGGACATGTAAGAGTGAACACAATCAGAAATGCCACAGTAGAAATAGGAAACATGAAATACATAAGAGTTTACAGGAGCTGAAGTTAATTTATTTTTTTTTTAGACTGAGAGACTGTACTCAAAAGCCTGGGTCGAACTGGAATACTTCGGATTTCACTCTCTGTTTTGTGAATTAACATTGCCTAGTGAGTATCAACTTTAGCCTTCCTGGATAAACAACAACAATTCCAAGTGCAGGGTCTTGCATGTGGGTTGGGACAACCCCCAGTATCAATACAGACTGGGGGATGAAGGGATTGAGAGCAGCCCTGCCAAGACGAACTTGGGAGTACCGGTGGATGAAAAGCTGGACATGAGCTGACAAGGTGGCTCGCAGCCTAGAAAGCCAACGATATCCTAGGCTGCATCCAATGAAGTGTGGCCGGTAGGTCGAGGGAGGTGGTTCTGCTCCTCTACTCTGCTCTGGTGAGACCCCACCTGAAATACTGCCTCCATCTCTGGAGCCCTCAGCACAGGAAAGACATGGACCTGTTGGAGCAGGTCCAGAGGAGGGCCACAAAAATGATCAGAGGGCTGGAGCACCTCTCCTCTGAGGACAGGCTGAGAGAGTTGGGATTGTTCAACCTGGAGAAGAGAAGGCTGCAAGAAGACCTTATTGCAGCCTTCCAGTACTTAAAGGAGGCCTACAGGAAAGATGGGAACAAACGTTTTAGCAGGACCTGTTGCGATGGGACAAGGGGTAATGGCTTTAAACTGAAAGAGGGAAGATTTAGACTAGCTATAAGGAAGATATTCCTTATAATGAGGGTGGTGATGCACTGGAACAGGTTGTCAAGGAAGTTGTGGAGACCCCATCCCTGGAATTGTTCAAGACCAGGTTGGATGGGGCTCTGAGCAACCTGATGTAGTTGAAGATGTCCCTGCTTATGGCCGGGGAAGTTGGACTAGATGACCTCTAAAGGTCCCTTCCAACCGAAGTTATTATATGATTCTATGATCTATCCCCACCCCCAGCACTAGAACTATTAGGAATATATTTTACGTGAGTGAGAAAGAGGCCCCAAATTAGGTTGCTACTAATTTCAAGACATTAATGTATTCTTTTAAACCAGCTGTCACAGCAGGGAATCTTTTGCTGCTGTTGAAAATATGTGTATGATAATACAATATTTTACTGTCAGATGTGAAGATTAAATAAAATGGATGCAGCAAGGTAATGGTGAGATGCTTGGCAATATTTATGATCCCCAAATTGTACAGCCCTGATCTTTTAGACCTTACTCAGCAGAAATTCTGAACTTGTGCTTTTCATAATGTGCTTCATAGGAATAATAGGTTTTGCACTTGAAGTCATTTCGAGATTTGTTTATGTACAAGAAAGCTTCCTACGTCCCAGACACATCCTGAATCATCTAGAATCTAAATGATCTCCAAAATTACTCTTCATTTGGTACTTTAAACCAAGGCATAGCAATTTATAGGTTAAGGGTTTCCCAGGGTACATAAGCACAGGGAGGCAATCGTCTAACCCCGCCATAAAAGACTTGCAGGACTTGTTACAAACATCTGTCAAGGTAGTTTGGATGAACTGTTGTTCTCTGAAGTCCCTTGAGTCCATTCAATCCAGAACATGAATTATTTGCAGTCTTAAATGCCTACTATTTCCATATTTGTTCATAATATATGTTTTAAGGAAAAGCAAAAAACAAAAAATGTCATTTATTTACAAAACTTTCATGAATTTGCTTTCACCTTTTTTTTGACAATTCAACTTTTAAGCTTAATGGTTATAAAATGCCTGTTTCTCAAGTGTGAAATCATAATAATTACCTAAGAGTACCTCATCTAAACTTGACCTCTCTTTACAGGCCCAGTTGCAGAATTATGTGAAAATTTTCTGTGGTATAAGAGAATTATTACGATTTACAGTTTTGTTCATTTGGGATAGGGACAAAGTTTGCACTTGAGAGCTGGAAACATATCGTAGAAGAAAAGAACATCATTTTTATAGAGTATCATAAAGATTGCTTTTGATTTAACATCTTCTGCTTGCATTTACTTTTATTGAACCATGCAAACATTACATCTGTCTGCTATTCAGTAACAAAAGTGAGGCTTTCTGTAGGGATGGGGCACTTGGTTACCTTTTTTGAAAGTTCTGATTCAAAATTTGTTTTTAGCTCCAAACATGACACAGAATAAATGAAATACTGTAGCCGTGATTCAACCAGGACCCATAAGACAGCAACATGACAGAAAGTGGGTATTTATTAAGAAATAGAGTTAATGTGCTGGTTACCGAATCGTTAATTTCAAGTAAGCACAGGCTGGTGTTTGTAGTAACTGGAAAAGCAGACCTTTTTTGAATAATCTCATCCCATCCATTTTAAAAAAAGAGAGAGAATATTCTGAATGCTAAGGCAGATTTCAAGGCAGATTGCAAATTTCATCTCTTTTCACTAGTGGATTTGAAAGACTTGATGCATACCTAGTTTCAATGCAGCTTACCATCAATACTTCAGTTAACACACTTCAAGAAAGAGCTAGCATTGAAGAAACCTTTCTCTCCTGACAGGTCTTGTACTGATTAGAATGGAGCAGTATCTGTGCTACTCTGCTCCTGGATGCCTAAATGGCTCAGGATCTCTTTTGATAAAGGCAATTTGGGCACACCATGTTTTTTTTCCAAAAAAAGAATGTAGGCTGCAGGACAAATACAAAGAGCTCAGAGGTCACTACTGCAGGTCCGATAATTCCTGTACTCTGGGCATTTTTTCAGATAATTTTTAGGATGATTTTTAGACTGTGGAGGACTGCCTTGGGCATATTCTTGTGGGAACTCACAGTCTGTTTATTGGTGCAAATTTAACTCATGAAACAAGATAACTCTGTTTATTGTGAGAAGGGATTATGGTGAGAAGTCTTCTGCTGCTGCTGTTATAATTATATTTTTTCTCTCTATTCCAGGAATAGGAAGAGGGTATACATCCAAACTTCTTTCTCAAAATTATTTCCTGAGCCCACGATGCTTCTCGTATGGAAGCAAGAGAGTACGCCATCGCCCATCTGGCACAGTAACTCTAACAAATCCACATACAGAAACACAGTACCCACACAGAGAATCTAGGAAAAAAAAAAAGGAGAAACTTTTGTCCCAGGTTAAGGGTACACAGGGTAAACCTGCCCCTAATGCTCTGTGTTAATAGATAGCATCTACTCTTACAATACGATTTAACTCTGTAAAAACTGTAATACTAAAAGTCATAAATAATTATTTAATACCACAGAAATTTTTCATATAATTCTGCAACTGACCCTATGAAGACCAGTTATGTTTAGATAAAAACTAAAATTGCTGCTTTGTGAAGGGAAAATTGTATATCCAAACCAGCAATATTTCTAGTGAAAACACTAGGCACTTTCTTCTAGATTCACTGAAGAAATTATAGAAGTTGGTTATGGGCATAAAATGGCAACTTTTCTAGCCCAGCTTGAAACAAATATGCTTGGCCCTTTCTGCACCACTCCTAAATCTCCATTTTCACTAGGACAGCGTTAGCCCATTGCCTAACTTTAGCCCCCATCATCCCCTTTACTCCAGTTGAGATTGAGACTCTATCTGAAACCAGTGTGAATCACAGAAACTCCTTCCTGCATGAAATCCCCAGTGCTAGCTGCCTAGTATGCAACATAGATTCATACGCCCTTGTAGGCTACGTGCCAGCACTACTGCTAGCCTTAAGCTTAAGATCTCTGGTCAGCCAGAAATGACCAAAAGGAAAAGCCAAGGAGTTATGACTAAGCCTGCATTAGGAACATCTTTTTCACCCACACTTAGCCCCATAGCATCAGTCCTTACTGACTCTGTGTGTCAACCCACATCCATTACCACTTTAAAACTCATTATCTACAACACAGTGTTGCTAATTCAAAACTTAGTTCTTAGTTCCCCTACCAAGTGAAATTCTGACCCATAGTTGTTATCCTGTGTTTATCCACAAACCAGTTACTCTGTCTGCCATGAGATGCAGTTTCAGCACTGGCTCAAATCCACCTCCAGTGGCTCTCCGAGTCTTTCACAATACTAGTTAGGTCGTTGTTCTCCTGAGTCATTAACCATCGCATTAAACATAAACTAGACTGGATCCAGTCAAGAGGTCCTTGCCTGATTTATCTGTGTGGAAAACTTCTCTCTTGCATGGAGTTATAGTTCTGCAGCATTCGACATGTCTGAACCCTAATTTCAACCCAGCAATAAACTGACTTTCCTCTAATCTGAAATTCTTGGCAACTAAAACAACCTAATTAGGGTGTTTCTGTTGGCACTAGTTCTTTTTCTGTGGGGATGAAACATATTTCAATTGTATGTAGTTCAAGCTTCTTAAACACCGCCAGCTAAAACACAAATTTGAACCTAACTGAGCATCCTCTCTGGGCAATGCAACTAATTTTAAGTCCAACATTTTGACACTATTAAAACTAGGCAAGCAGCTTCATATGGAGGTGCTTATTGTCTCTTGTCTGTCTTAAACTTAACCCTAATGCTAATGTTAGATTTAACCTGAATCACAGGCTAGCAACTGCTACCGCTATAGACAGGATAAACTCACTGGGTCCTAAATGAAAGCTATAACCTCATTCTGGAAAAAAAAAACCGTCCAGCTTTGAGGCCCCTGTCAGTCCAAGCACTGCCCCTGATTTGATCACTAGACCTAACCCGAAGCTTTTTTTTACTAGTCCTCTACAGGACATAAGCTAGAACCAGCCCTACAGTTATCTATTTCCAAACCCATACCATAACCTTTGTTTATAATCTCCTGTCATGTGAATCCAAAACCTCAGCAAAATCTCACCCACATTCATTGGACAATGTGTGTTAAACATCCTTACTCTTGGCGCTTCATTAAAGCAGCTGAATAAATTGATTCAAATCAAAAGAATTATTTATTTTGAAGAATCTGCCTTTAAGACCCAAAATCATAAACAACTTGAGTAGAGGAAGCAAAAGAAAATTGGCATTTGTCTTACTAGTTCCCCTTACCCTAGCAAGTTTCCACCTCTGACTGAAAGACCGGGGCTGTCCAGCTGGAATAAAGCTCTGCCTGTGCATCTCAGCCTGCTGAGACTTCACCATCAGTCAGCTGACAACACGCTCATTGCTTTTGCTGGCTAAGCCAGCACTGGGAATTGTTCGGATTTGCCTTTGAGCCATAGGCAGCACAGCCTTACAAAGAATGAGCAATAGCAGTCAGTCAGGGTCAAATAGGTAACTACTTGGCAATTATGCTTGCTATGGTGACTTTCTGACTTCAGGTGATTTCTCACTGGAATTTTTTCTCCCACTCCTGACAATTTGGCTAGTGCCAAACAGACCAGCTGAGAGACACATGGCTGTATTTTTTTTTAATATAAAAACAACTTCTTCACTCTTTATACAAAGTAAAAATCCAAGTTAAAAAAGGTCAAGTGAATCATTAAACAGGAGAACCACAAAATATTATTACTGCTAAAGGTACATATCCTAGCATATGCAGTGATATTTTGCATGTTTAACAAGAAGCTTTTAGGTATAAGATCTTCCGGACAGCTACACTCATTAAAGTAGAAGCAGCTTCAGGCAAGTATATAAGCACTTTGAAGCGTAAAATCACCTGAGTTCAAGAAAGAAAAAATAATTTCAATAGTAACAGCCAAGCCAAGTCAATTTTAAACATGGTGAATGGGGGAAGCAAAGCTGTATGGATTGGACTACTGTATTTGCCAGGGAGGGATAATGCAAGGCCTGGCAGAAACTACAACGGCGTTTAAGTGACCTTAACTACTGCCCAGCTCCCCATAATCCTAAGGATCCATTTGGGCATTTCAAGGTACAGATACATTTTGCTCTTTCTCTGTTACTCTAGGAACATTTCTGGTTACTGACTACCTCCTGGATAGTTTCACTGTTGTGGGAAACCCCAGAACTGATGGCATTACAGGTTACAGGGATGCCAGAACAGAAATGTCTCGATAGGGAAGGTATCAGTACCCTATTTGGTCAATACATGGGACCTGTGACCTTTTCATAGGTGGGATTGTTGCTCTCTGCATCTGATGCTTAGCTGGTTTTTTTTGAGGTATATCGTGGTTTCACTTGTAGTAAGGCAAGAGCTGGGTATTTGTGCCATATTTCCTTTGCTGTAGTTCCTTTTCTTTCATTTGTAATGACTCCAGCCATTGACTCAAAAAATAATAATAATTTTACAGAGATAGTTTTACACACACCGGGTTCAGACCATTCTAATAAAAAATGGTGAAATGGTTTATTACAATAGCAATGCTAAGTTTACTTTGACCTAGTAGCATTACTGAAAAATACATAAGGACAAATTTCAGTACTATTTCTAACCATCCAACAGAAAGGTGGTAGGGAGCACAAACCTGAAAGTTAAGTAAGGCTTAGTAGCACTTTAGGTCATTATGAGCAGCCAATCTATTTAGTGGGGAGAGTCCTTTTTGGTATCTCTTTCATCTTGGAAGTGGAAACACTTCCCATTGGGATCACAGGGGAAATGTTACTGGCATTCACTATATGTACCTAACATCAGCGGAGCTTCAGGGTTTAATTAGATGAAGAGTTTTGTCCACATGAAAAGCCAGTAGTCATCCAAACTATGGTGTGTGTCACGATTGTTTGCACTCTCTCAACAGTTTCCCCAGACATTGCTGAGATCAGTAGCCAAAGCCAAATGCTCAGATAAATACTAGATACCATGTGCTTGGTGTCTCTGGACTTGGGCAGTCCAACAGTATTCACTCATACAGGGCTACTTATCAGTTTGTGGTTTCTACTCAAGAAGGTCACAGGTTTTAGCTTGCATTAGGCAATACTCATGTGAGCTGCTGTTAATAAATAACTTCCATTTGGAAAACTGCCATCATAAAGCTCAGTTACCTCAGTTTCTCCATTCTATTGAAAATAAAACTTACAGGATAGGACAATCCCTGCAGGGTGACTATTAAGCCAAACCTCAAGCAATGGTTTCTCTCGTGCAATAGTCAGTTCACAATAATTATTGTGACAGGCTGTTATGGTTTGAGAAACCCACGACAATTTATTGTCATTTAGACAATTATTCTATCACCCAATGACCCCTCCCCACCCAGGAAGGGGAATAGGGAAAAAACAAGGAAACCCAAGGGTTGAAGTACAAACAGATTTAATACAATAAGACTAGATACTTAACATTAATAACAACACTAAAGAACCAGTATTGATTGCAACACCAATATAAAATATGCAAGGGTTATAGTCAGCTAATTCTATCAATAGGAACCTGTGCACTCCCAGCAGTGGACAGCAAATGTCAGACACTGAAAGCACTACGGCTTCAGGAGGAATGGAAGGCCTCAGGGGTCCGGCACCAGGGCAAGAAGTTCTCAGGATGGTAGCCATCAAGGAAGGAAGAACTTTGCAGCAAACTTTCTAATTTATATTGAATTTATTTCAAGGTATGAAATAATCCTGTTGGCCAGCTTGGGTCAAGGGCTCAGGTCTCGCTCCTCCTTATCCATGTACCGGGCTAACTCAAAAACACTGAGACCTTGAAACCCACATATCATAGCTGGCTATAATGTAAATATTTTCACAAATTCAGACACTAGAGTCTTCTAAAAATGTATTTTTCCCAAGCGTTAGAAGATAAATTGGTCCTGTGTCGCTCAAAGCAGGACACAGACCCCTTAGACAAAGGAAAGATCATCTCTCTATTGCATTGGAGCAAGCTATGTACCATGAATGCCACATTCCAGTTTTAAGAGGCAACAGACATTCTAGGTCATATTACATGCCCAAGAATGCATTCATAACATTGTTCTTTTTCAAAACTCACAGAGACACTTCTGACTTATTCCAACATGTTAATGATCACCATTCTATTACTGAAGACCTCAAAAGAGATTTTGTGTATCATGAAATTTTTTTAAAAAAGGTTATTCAAAAGCACTTATAAACTAAACAGACAACAATGAAGAGTGTGTATGTGAGGGAAGAGGTAACATGCAAGACAGTAGACTAAATAATTTTCAAAATGTTAGAACAAATTGCTTGAAATTTCTTTCATTTCTTTTACTTCTGAGAAAGGAAAACTGGATATAGAGCTCTGTGAGGAACAGCAGACATGACAGTCCCAGATTAGGAGGAAGATTGGGAAGGAGTTATGGAAGAGCAATCAGGAAGGGAGGAAATTGTTCTCCAGGGAAAAGAAAGAGAGAGTTACAATTAGCAGAAGTAACGAAAGACATGAAGGAGAGAAAACAGTGAAAGGCAGAAATCAGCAATCCTGATAATAAGACATGGCAAACTGGCAGAAAGCTGCCCAAAGTAAAAAAAA
>VYXH01011585.1:0-13651 GCA_013397275.1 Burhinus bistriatus | reverse complement strand
AAAAAAAAAAGGATTGAATACAACTCTGTTGAGAAGACCCAAAAAGGCCTTTATGCTGTTAATACCACTACTGGCCCCAGAGTTTCTGACTCCTGCTAATACCAAGTGAAGTAGTGGGAGAAAAAAGCATCTGACTGCCCCTTGGTCTGGACACCAGCTAGCAGCACAAACAAACTCTTTGTTTTAAATTTTTGCTACTGATTAAATATTGTTCTCGCTGTGTCTTTTCTAGGAGGAAGCATGGCGTGAGCAACCTACTCTTTTTTGCTCCATAAATTTTTCCTATTACACTGCTTATGTTTTGGCATTTCCAGTATCAAAAATGCCTTTTCCAATTGTATCAGCCTCTGAGGCATAAATTATTCCATCTCACTACACTGGATTTAAGTTAGGAATTTTGTATATAACAAATATTTAAAATTATTCATGTATAGCTTAAATCACCATCTTATACCTGCACTTTTCTTTATTATATCAAAGACTAGATTCTTTGCTGATTTCTGAGAATGTTTTTTCTTGTTTATGACATAAATTTGTAAGTGACAAATCTGTTTCTTCAAATATTTTTTAATAGGAGTAAAAGATGTCCTAAATCAATTCACTATCAGAACATTTTCCTTCTTCCTGAGGATTTCTAATAACTTTGACAATCTCCAAAATTCTACTAAAAACCTTATATGACTTTCATGCTTTCCAGCACTGTGTAAACCACTCTTTTGAGGTCCAATGCATAGCCAGAGTAATGAGTTTCTTTTTCAAACACATCTTGCCCTGAAACTTCAGGATAATTGTAGTTTTTCCTGTTACTTATTTGCAACAACAAAGCAGCTCAGCAGGTCTGTGGGAAACTGAAAAAAACTGGGACAGGGGCCGAGATGGGAATATTTCAATTGAAAATCTGCTGTCAAAAATAAAGGATCTGTTGTAACCAAGTTAGAAATATATCAGTTTGTTAGTTCAGTGTGATACCTGGTATTTTAAAAATCACAAATGAGCAGATGTTCCTTATCTGAGAGACTAAGGGTTTTTTTCCAAAATATCCTTCCATGACAGCACAAGGTCCAGGGAAATAGCAGTTTCTACTGGTTCTTATAGTAGTCCCTCTGACTACACCTGCTCCAATAAATGAACTTTGCCTAAGAACAGGTTTGGGCCCTGGGGCCAAGTGGGCTGGGATGGCCCACATCGATGCTGGACAACAGCTTTCAGTCTCCAAAGGAGAGGTTCCAGGAGGTCTGCCTACAGGGAATGGCTACCACGATCATTTAACTGCCAAAACACCAAAATGTGCCCAGGAATTGTTTGGGTACAGCATTGTTTGGAAAAGTAGGAATTCATGCCAGGTAAAGTTCTGTGTACTAGCACAGACATTCACAGCCTAGCCCTTGGAAAAGTTCCCAGGCATGCTTGGATTTACTCATATAAACACAGCCCATAGGTATAACAGCATTACAAGGTGGTCCATGCATTAGAGGTGTGTTTTATGACCCATATTTAATGTAGATCTGCTCCTACTGGTGTCCTGGAATCTCCCATGCAAGTAATTAAAAATATAATGCTGCTGTTCTGTCTTTGTGTAGCATGGAAAGAAGGGAACAAACATGGGGTGTTTGGGCTTTTTAATAAAACATTAGCTTGCATGAAGCATGTTTTAGGTAAGCTACACCACGGGCACGTTAGAGCTCTGCAAAGAAAAAAACCATGATTGATAGTGGATATTATACAGGTCTTTTGAGTCATTCAAGTAATATTGTTCCTGCTCACCTTCAAAACATTTTTAAAATTTATCATTTTATATGTATGGAAGTTTCCTTTTCTGGGTTGAGACAATATTGCTAAGCCACACATACATTCACAGACACACAGCCCAGACTCCATAAATTTTGGGCAAGTGCAAGTTCAGATCAGTTCCAATTGCAGAAAAACACACTAAAAAGAGAGCAGCAAATATAAAACAGAACAAAAATCTAAATAAAATACTTCAGAAGGTTCCCTTATCCTGTTGTATTCCAGGAAATTATGCATGCTTTCCTGTGTGTTTTGGCACTAGAAAAAAATACAAGGCTGCCTCTTAATTCTGCAAACACAAGGAATATACATGTCCTTTACAACAAGTTACTTCAGCTCTGCTATGAAACTTTTTTAAGCAATTCATGTCATTCTGACGTCCTGTCACTTCAAAGCAAGAATGTAACATTTCATCACGGGAAAAATAGTTTGTTGAATTGGGCTTTACAAGGTATGACACAAGCAAAGTGCTGTACAGTATCTTTCAGGGTTCACCTTGATTTTTGTTCAAAAGTAGAAACACTTCAGAGAAATGCTTTGGCAAATACCTCCTTTGTGTAATTCTCAGTATCTTCAAAAAGTCATGGAAATTCTATAGTATGAATATAGAAATGTGCGTATATATGGTTTGTGACTGAGTATGGGACTTGCAGGAAGTGGCTGAGGAAGAAACAGAATTTGCTTAGTGGATCATCATACTTAAGCTCATTAATAACAAAAAAGAAATTATTTTCTACCTGCAACCTGATTGATTTGAATGTT
Organism: Burhinus bistriatus; assembly: GCA_013397275.1. Lineage (NCBI taxonomy): Eukaryota > Metazoa > Chordata > Aves > Charadriiformes > Burhinidae > Burhinus > Burhinus bistriatus. The sequence continues at coordinate 11,101 of VYXH01011585.1, read as the reverse complement.
CTGCTAAATGCAATCATCAGAACGATTGGCTAATTTTTTAAAAACCCAGGCTGTAATCAGTCTGGCTGCCATTCAGATGTATATAATTGTTTCAGAGTGAGCGAAGACCACGATGAGGCCATGTGAGGCCAGCAAGAGGAGAGGAGGGAAAATTTGGATTAGAGGCTTCCTGTATGGAAAACATCTGCACTGGAGCTGGAGATACTGACCTTTCACTGTAGTGTGGCTTAGATATTTACAGAATTACATGGCCGATGCAGCACCCATTGCTCACCCAGCCTGCCTAGGTACGCTGCTTTGGGTGATCCAGGGATGCAAGGGCATGTTGAGAAACATGTCCTGTTTTCCAAAGGCAGTTAACCTATTTAGTGGGGACTACTCAAAACAAACTTCTGAAACAACTGTATTTAGTCATCAGTCTGCATGTCAGCTTCTCCTTGAAAATAAAATCTTGTAAATTATCCACTTTATATTTCATTCAGAATGGTTGAATGCTTGAGCCATGAAGGTCTTTGTTTTCACAAAATGTAATTATAAACTGAAAAGCAATTTTTTTTTTTGGCTACAAATTGTACCCTGTCAGTTCTAGTGACCTTCTGGGGAGAATGGTGTAATTAAGTTAATGTTTTTAAGAACTTGTTGCCTATATGTGTCACAGCCGAAGTGGTTCAGCAAAAGTCAATTCACCTAACTAAGAAGAAACCACAGCAACAGAAGCCATAAGAACAGGAGAAAAAAATATACAAATCCAACAATTTTCCAAATTTCTCTTAAAAAAGTGTTAACTTGTTTTAAAAGATGATAGTCCTTCTGTTTTCCATGTAATAGATAACAGATTTCTTCAGTGGCATAAATATTATTTCGTGAGCATGCTTTGGAGGAACATCTTGAAAACCAAAGTGATTATATGTTATACCTCATCCTGCTGACATCCTGCAGGAATCTGTCCTCCTAAAGGTCATTTTAGTGTTTATCTCTCTACAAAAGCACTTCTCACTCATGCGCTCTCCCCCTTTCACCCCAGCACCTCCTCCCCCCTCCACTCTCTACACAGGATACCAAAGTAACAGGACCAGAAGGCAACTTGTTCAAAGTTACACAGCCCATATTTTCTAGAAGGCTATCCTACAATTACATAATTAAGTATCAACAGGATAGGCAAGACACTCCTATGGTTTAGGAAAAACAAGACTCAGAAAGGCTTATGGTAATAAAGTTAACAGGACCAGAGGCATAGAACGAAATACAGATTATCAGAAGAAGCTCTTTCTGTGGCTGGATATGATCGTTTCCCACTGTGATATTACCACTCTGCATGCAGTTCTGGTGTTTGTCCTACCAAAAGGATCCATAAGAGAATCACAACAATGTTTCAAGAACTGGAAATCATACTTTACAGGGTACTAATGGAGATCCAGTGAGCTGACATATCAAAGATATGCTTAGCAGGAGATTGATCATGGTCTGTAAGAAAGAAAGCAGCAAAGCATTCTTAATTTATCAGATAAATACAAAATAAGATCCAATAAGTGACTATTAAGGCATAAAAAATCAAAATAGAAAAAAAAAATTAGTAATAAGAATTAGCTATTAGAACTGTTTTTCATTTTATGAGATATGTTCAGGTCCTTGGAGACTTTCCAACGAGGCCGATATCTCTTAGAGCTGATAAAGCTCTAGCACAACTCACGGACTTGCTACTAAGCTCACTCAGAACAGACTGCAAGCCAGAATTACCCCATTATTCACTTCTGACCTTACTGTATGCGTAGACAGTGAATCCCACATAAACAGCAAGGTGCAGTCTGTCCAACAGATGGACCATATGAGCTGGAAGGAACACTACACACGTATGAAAGGACAAGGTCGCACCATGAAGAACAGCATTAAAAGGGAGCGGGACAGGTATTGGCCATTCCTGCCCTTCTATCTTCTCGAGGTATTAAGAGATGTGGTAAAGAATAGGTGCCTATTGCCAGGGGGGACAACCAAATGGCGAGGTGAAGCTAAAGAAAGGATGTAAACAAAACATTTCCCCCACAGCCACAAGGTCACGGTGGAAGGATAGCCGGCTTCTCCTATACAAGCAAGGTACCAGACGGCCTCTCCACTTTTTTTTTCCCATTGCGGTCAAGTGAGGCAGAAGCCCGTTCTGAGCCAGCTTCTTCTGGCCTTGTGTGACCCTAGTAGGAGAAGACGATGCAAAGAAGCCTAGCTAGACATAGCTTGCCAGTGGGTGCAGTCACTGAGAAATTCCATGTCAGACTCAGTATCTTGACTGTCTGCCAATGATCCAGCATGCCTGAACATTGCTTTAGACACGTATATTGCTCAGTGACTTCAGTGTATTAGGAAATAAGATTGATGCAGTAAGAGATACTATAGTTCTCTATATCTAGTTTAATTTGCATAGATCAAATACTGTTCTAAGAACACTCCTGAATTTTTTCTAGCTGAGACAAACTATTTATAGAAGTTGTATTGTTCTGGCATAATGCAACTACTAAAACCTATTCTATTCTATTTTATTTTATTATGTATTACATTTATATACCATATGATTTCTGATTAGTTACATGAAAATAAAAATCTATGATTCATTTCTACTATAAATCTTTATTTCCATTTGCCATTTTGGGATCATCATCCTACAAAACTGATACACATGCTCTCAGGCTGGAAGCAATTTTGTTTATATGGCATGAATTTTTGTTTTGAATCATAAAATCCTATGAGGAAACCTCAATTTCTGCTATAATTGTTTCCACTTTAAAAAACAGGTCGTTTCCAATTTATAAACATCTACTCTGACATTGGTATTGCCTTGTCGGATGAAATAATACCTTGTGTGTTTGGTAAGAAAAAGACTTCAATTTCACATAAAGGACAGATAATGTTCCTCAAACACTGGGTTACTGGAGACCAAACTGAAATCCCCACTAGAATTATCTTTGCATTTGAATTCAAGTTTATCCTCCTTAGGAAGACACAGTAACAAAGAATGGAAACAAAACATTGCATCCAATTTTTACTTTATTAAGAATCAATACATATTAGTTTCTATCTGGGATCTTAAGACCTTTCTTTATGTGTCCTGGCACATTACTTCTGCAAATTTAGGGACTTTTGATTGCTCTCCTTGTGTATAAATTATAACTCATCTTGGAATAAAACCAGAAACAAATGTAACAGCATTAGAGAACTGGTTGCTGATTCGGTAAAACTTATTTGCTCTACAGCTCCTCCATATGCAGCTAGTGTAACTGTATGATTAGATTTACTCTTCTGGCAGTCTCACAAATTGCAACCAAAAAGGAATAGAAAGTTCTTTGCTACCTGCACTCTGCAACATATCATATGCACGGCACAGATTTGATTTGCTCTGACTCCTCTTGATCACATCTGTCCATCTTCTCTGGGGTGAAAAACATGATCCTGGAGAACACAGATTAGTAAAACTGGAATAAGATATATAACTCTTTCTGAGTTTAATCATGGAGGATGACAGTTGAAACTTCTGGACACTAAGAAAGGACATTATTGCCTTGATCAGAAAGAGGAAGACTAAAGAAATAAGATTGGCTAAGTTTTTATAAAAGTATATTCTTTAATTTAGCTTAACTATAGAGAGATGGAAATATACGTTGTTTCTTTCTCTGATAAAAGAGGATACCCAGCTTCTTTTTTGAAGCTTCTTTATATACTGACGTCTCTTGTTTTCCATGACAGATGTTTCCCTGTCTGTTTCTCATGGAAGCACTTATTTTCTGCAGCTTGCTCTGTTTTGAATGGAAGACTGAAGTGGTATTGTGAGTGACCAGCAGATAGCAGCAGGAGGAAGACCTCTACCTGCTCGTTATCTGTCTGTAAATCAGACCTATTCATTACAGTTGCAACCTGGGAGCGGGGAGAACGGGACTGAAGAAAATATGGATTCAGAGTTGAAACAAAATATTGTGCAATCTGGTCTCAGTTCTTAAAGAGGCAAAGTCCTTAAAACTTGACGATTACGATGATAAAATTCTTGCAGAAATTCTTTCTTAGGTTTTATCCTACCAAATTGGTCACTAAAATGCATTATTATCTTCGTGAACCTTTGCTACCTGAAAACACAATTTGTTAAATAAGACACACAGAGTAATGAATAGCTGGGTAAATGAAAAAGGTTGTGTAGTAGAAGTGTTCTAACCATGCTGACAAAGAGTGTACAAATCATTAGGAAGAGGCTATAGGGCTAGCAATTAGTCTATATATGACTACATCACACATCACCTAAATAAAAGCAGAGAATGAATATTGGGACACAAAACACACAGCCAATGCTTTCCGCCTAATACAGCTTGGGAAAGCAATCTCAGCCTTCTTATAGTAAACGTTTTAATGAAGCAAATCAATGGACTCTCCCTGTGCTAAGTAGGGCAGACATAATCATAGAATACCAGGTTGGAAGGGACCTCAAAGATCATCTGGTCCAACCTTTCTTGGCAAAAGCACAGTCTGGACATGATGGCCCAGCACTCTGTCCAGCTGAATCTTAAAAGCGTCCAATGTTGGGGAATCCACCACTTCCCTGGGGAGATTATTCCAATGACTGATTGTTCTCATTGTGAAACATTTTCCTCTTGTGTCCAATCAGAATCTCCCCTGGAGTAACTTGTACCCATTACCCCTCATCTTGTCCATGTGACTCCTTGTAAAAAGGGAATCTCCATCCTCTTTGTAGCCCCTCTATAAATACTGGAACGTGGCGATAAATTCTCCTGTAAGCCTTCTCTTCTCAAGGCTGAACAAACCCAGTTATCTCAGCCTTTCCTCATATGGCAGGCTTCCCAGGCCTTTGGTCATCTTGATGGCCCTTCTCTGGACCCTCTCCAGCCTGTCCACATCTTTTTGGTATAGTGGGGACCACAGTGTTCCAGGTGTGGCCTGACAAGTGCTGAGTAGAATGAGATAATCACTTCTTTATCTCTGCTGGTGATGCCCTTGATGCAACCCAGCGTCCTGTTGGCTTTCATTGCTGCTGCAGCACACTGTTCACTCATAGAGCTTGTTGTCCACCAGGACCCCCAGGTCCCTTTCCACAGAGCTGTTCCCCAGCCAGGTAGACCCCAGCCTGTGCTGCACTCCCGGACTATGTTTTCCCAGGTGCAAAACCTTACACTTGTCCTTGTTGAACTTCATAGTGAGTAAGAAAAAGCAAATGCAACAAATCAGCTAGATGTCAAAATAACCTTTCCAGCGAGGAAAGAATGTGACATAGAACAAGTTAATCTGAGTGAAGATATCTGTTGCATTTTCATTCTTGGCAGTGGGCAGTTCAAGCTAAAAGGCTAAAAGCATCCTTGACTCAACAGTAAGTCTGATTGGCAGCAAGCATCTGGTGCATAAAAGTTGCAGAGCCCAGACAAAGCCACACCACATGTCCCACCTGAAACCCAGCACGAGGCAGGAGGCTCACAGCTTCTTTGGATTTAAGCTAGCATATCCAACACTACTGCATGATAACTGTCCCAGCTTGGATCAGAAGCAGCACAGCTTAATTCTTGCAGTGTTGTGCCCAAACTCTGCCTTTTGGCTGCCTGAGGACAAAGCTGTATTTTGTCCCCATGCACTTCATTTGTTTGTCTGGAAGCACCACACAGGCCTCTGCGTTCTCGCTGAAGCTTCATTTTAAGTCTCTGAAGACCTCTGAAAAACCCCCTCAGCGCAAACATGCTGGAAATACAAGGACCCAGATAGATCTGTGTTGCATGGTGATTATCATGCTCAGAGCACTTAGAAATGTTCTTCAGCATACATTTGGGTTGAGGTGGAAGCTTTTAAGCCCTGTTACCACAGGAAGGCTTGGGTGGCAGGCCTCTGAATGCCATTGCCTCACTTTCCTATTTTACAGGCAGAGCATGCCTTACATACCAAAATATTTTTTTCTTCCCCTCCCCCAAATAAAAAGGAAAAAAAAGTGAGTGTATCCATTACAATGAGTGTCTCCATTACATTGTAGTATGGCACTGCCTGGGTAGCAGAGTCCCAGACTGAAAGCAGGATGTTTACATTAACTGTGTGTGTCACTTTTTTCAGAAAACAGGGGCTATCGGAGTTCATATCCTCTGCAGGCTGTTGCATGGAAAGATACCATTAAGTCCAAAACAAGCTCCTATTCACAGTACAAAGAGTTATTTTGCTTGTGTTCAGCACTTTTGTGGTGATATGGATGGTTGGATCATATTAGTTATTTAATAAGATAAAGATGAGTTGGAATTTGATGTGTCTGGAGGGATTTCTGGTTTCCAGGAAGCATCAATCCTACTCAGTCTTCAAAACTGAAAAAAGAACGACATTCATGATCCTATTAGGATCTGCCTTATTCAACACGAACCAGTATTTTTCTAACAGCACTCCTCCTCTTTAGCCTGAATTAATTTATTCTCTACAGTTATGCTTCATGCTCACTTGTCATTTTGAAGAGTCTAAGCAATGTTTTAAGGTTGGAGAGAAGACAGGCGTATTGCTCGGGTTTGGGAGATACTCCAGACCGCAGAAGGCAACCATGCATGCTGACAGAGCAGTTGCTTGACTATTGAAAATCATAATGTGATCTCTCCCCACTGGAAAGGTAGAAGCACATTATGGCTGTCCATGCATGAGGGTGTAATCCATCCGGACACTCCTGCTGTGTGGGTGGATGGAGGTAAGACATCTTTCCTGGGACCCAGCCATATTACAGCTGCCACCTCTGCAGCAACACCATGGAGAAGATGTTGTCTATACCCCTGATCAGCGTCCACTGATTTGCTATTCTTAACGAAAGATGAGCTGTACATAGTACAGAAAAAAATCCAAGTACACCTTCAGGAGGCTGCAAGTAAATGTGTAATCAGACCAGAGGAAACAAGAAGGCACAGTAAATATCCAAATGGCTGGAAACTTAATTTAGCAAACTAAGAATGCCTATCAGCCCTATGACTATCATTGGTGGTTTCCAACAAATGTATGCATTTTCTTACTCAACGAGGTACTGCGATTAATATAAAAGAATTAATAAAACTGGTATCATGATTGAACATCTTTCAAAACAGCTTTTGATTTTTCAGTCACATGTTTCAATAAATACAAAAAAATAGTTAATAAAGTCTATAGCATTTGTTATGTAAATTACATTAGATTATTTTAATGCTATCTTAAAGACATATGACTCACATAAACTAATCTACAAATCATGGTATATATGTGTATGTTGCGCTGTTTTATCATTCATAGCCCATATGAAATAGTATTAGAGAAGATAGCATAACAGAGTAGAATTTAAACAGTGTATTTCTGGAACATGACCCTGTTCCTTTTTTTACCTAATTCCACCTCAACCAGTTGTTTCCATTCAGTCTGTCCTTTTCATGAAAATCCTGGTAATATGTAGAAAGGACTTACGTTTTACAGAACTTGGGCATATGCTAGAGGATATTCTAGAGAGGAAGTGTTCCATAATTTGCTGTGTTACTCCCCAACAAATACACAGGAGCTGTATGTATATGTCCAGGTTTCTGACATCACCATGCATTACATTTTTTTCACCTTTACAGGAGATTTCTGCTAACAAATTAATGCGTTAGATAAGTGTTTAGTACCATCTTGTATAGCTGAGACTACCAAATAAGTGGTAAAAACGAAAAAACTAACATTGAACAATACTTTTTTTATCTAAAGATCACATATGTCTTTCTGAAATAAAGCAAATTTCATGCAGCTATATTTTTTCTTTGAGAAAACTGCAATGCATGAATGTTTATGAGTTCTGAATGTTGAAAATAGACAGAGACATAGACATGGATCGGTTCCTACTTTCACACCCTGTTTAGTCTTCTGTTTTGCACACGTAATGGCTATACCTAATTTCCCCTGACGGTCCTCTTTCTTCTGGTCTCAAAAACGGAGACAGTGCTGCTAACTTTTTGATAAAGGAGCTGGGAGGAACTAGCTATCATCCTTTTTATCAATAAGTTTTGTGATTTTCAAGATATATTATCCAGTCCTTTTGCTGTAGCTGCCTATAAATGGCAAAATATATTCAATGTGCAATTTCATGGAAATAAATAAAAGAAGAAAAATACTTCTTCCTTGTTTGCATGATTTTGGGGGTCAAATATGCAGTGGCATTCCTAATATGCACTCGCAACTTCTATAAATAGATTTAATGGCATGATAATATTATCATCTAGGTATGAAATTTCTTAATTATTGTCAGCAGTTATTTGATTCCATAAAGGTGTGTTGGAAAAGTGCTGGAAACTTCATGACCTATCATTCAACCAGGAAACTAATTTCTAGTTCTACAGTACAAATAGGTAATTAATGTTACTCTTTTTGTGCACAGGTGTTCAGAATCTCCTCTTGCTTCCATTTGGCTATTGTACATATTATACTCATGCCATCCACATTAATGGATTAACTTTTCATACTAGCAGCTTATTCTGTATATCTGTAAAAATGGCAAAATTGTTTGGTTTTATTTTTTAAGTTTCTCTGTGTGCACAAGGATTAACGTTAATAGGTGAATATTTTTGTTTTATATCAAACATGCTTGTACTCAACACATTGTTTTCTCTTTTAAAAGATGGAAGAATGCTAAGCTATTAAAGATACTACTGCAGTGTTTTCAATAGAGAATCATAGCATCACAGAATGGTTAAAGTTGGAAGGGACCTTAAAGATCATCTAAGTTCCAATGCCCCTGCCATGAGCAAGGACAACTCCCACTAGAGCAGGTTGCTCAAAGCCCCATCCAGCCTGGCCTTGAACACTTCCAGGGATGGGGCCTCCACAACTTCTCCAGGCAACCTGTTCCAGTGCCTCACCACCCTCAGAGTAAAGAATTTCTTCCTAATACCTAACCTAAATCAACCCTCTTTCAGTTTAAAACCATTACCCCTCATCCTATCACTACACTCCCTGATAAAGCAATCTAGACTGAAAAGTACTTTTTCCCTTGTTTGCATGACTAAAACTTCCTCGTGAGTTGGAAGCTCCTGTGCTATATATAGTCTGTGAAGGTATTTAAACTATGTGCATGGTCTTGCATCAATAAATAAACCCCAAACAAGCCAACCCCCAAAAACACAGATCATATCTATCTTGCCTATTTATATCCTCTTGGATGGTTTTGATAGATTGTGTCTTGGCTGCCTGGCTATATTGATACTACTAAGACCCATGTGATAAGTGTTTATGGGAAGTCACAGAGGTACACAGGGAAAGGATTCATGTCTTTTAACATTTACATTCAGATCACATTTTTCTAATCCAAAATACAGATATATCTCAACATATGAGGCAGAGTTAAGTGTTTCTTTGCCAGATCCCTGCTTCTATGAAGCTTGCCAGACAATCAAGTAAATGAGAACAGTCACACTGAAACAAATTGAATTTTTCTTTTCCTGTGTGGAGGGCTATCATACCGTCAGAAGCTCCACTCAACACAAGCCCAGAGGTGCTTGTCCTAGCCAGAAAGATCCCCAGGGCTTGGAAGCACATGTAGGGATGTTAAGGCTAAAGGGAAGCTTATCTGATGAACTGTTCTGTTCATCCAAGAATTATTATTCATCTCACGAAATTGTGAGGTAAATAAAATTGTCCATAAAAGGTAAAAATGAAGACTAGCTTTAACTCAGATGACAGAAAAGAAGGAGAAGAAATTATGTAAACCAAGTGCCATGAATTCTCTTTTGGTATCATAATTGCCTCAAACAGTTGAACAAAATGATTAGGAGAAATTCACAGGATAAATTTTTTTTTAGAGATATAATTGATCTCTGAGGATAGTCTCTGTTCTCTAAGACCTCTCTTCATTTTGGGGGGAAGTTGTAGACTGGAGAACCCAATCATCTACTGCTAAAAAGCTTTGTGAAACAATTTTCTACTGTGGTGGCAGAACAAAGGACAGAGCAAGTGATCCCCTAACTGTGAAAAGTTCACAGGGGACAAATAGATCTTGTAATCCACAGCTCATAGACTGAAACTGTTTATTCTTTAATGAGTACTCATCTTGCAGGATTAACACTAGATTAGAACTGTCAACAAAGGATCCCTGGCACTATTAGATAATGGATTTGACTGTCTCACTCTTATTCAGAATGAATTGTATTTTAATTAAATTAGCACTCACTAGCAACTGGAGGATGTCTGGAGAAACTAAAGTTGCAATGAAATGTTATTTAGAGAGGAAACTGCAAGAGTGATCTAACCAACTACACATAAAAATGTAACATTTTCGCCCTTCAAATGCTCTGGAAATAAGCATATATGTTCTGTGCTGATTACAGCATTATAGATTACAGCATGATACTGACAAAATTGTCACAGAATTACACCAGGGAGCAAAATGAAACAATTGTGCTCATCTAATTAGACAAGCGAATAGCAAAATGTACTCAGTAGAATGACTGTCAGTGGTTGTGATGGGTGTTCCCACAGAGTGTTATCATGTCCCTGGGACGAGGAATTAACCAACAGAAGCTGCCTTGTGTTTTACCTTTAGCGCTGCTGAGAAGATGCTGTGTTAGAGGTACGGGGCAGTAGGCAGCACATTTCGGTCCCAAACAGAACATCCAAGAACAATCAACAACTAGTACAACCCCTACTATCTATCATGTCTAATTAGTGCTCTGCGGATGAATAGAGAGGATTCCCATCCTAAGCACGTCTCTGCTGTCTGTCCATAGCTCCTACCCCTGTACCCAGTGGATAACTTAGCCATTGCTCCCAGCAGTCTGACACAGAACTGTTTGCCAGATGCTTTCACACCTACCTGCATGAGGCTTTGTTGGCTGATTTAAACCAAAAAATTCAGGACAACGAAACTGCCTTCCAGGTGATCATCTTGTTTTAGGGAAAGCAAGAAAATCCCAGCTTCAGGACCTATTCAGTTATATAGCAAGGCAACAGCGTGTGCTGATCCACAGTCATCTTCTCATCCACGAGACACCTGATAGAAACACACCTGCTGTGAAAAATTCAAGGATCGTGCAGAATTTAGCTGTCCTATGCGTGTCTTTGAGCAAAATATCACCCAAATGAATAACAGATTACCTTTTCACAGAATCACAGAATC
>VYXH01011584.1:371263-382190 GCA_013397275.1 Burhinus bistriatus | reverse complement strand
AAAAAAAAAAAAAAAGGCTGCTTCGTTTTATAGCTATGAGCACCACAGCTGACGTGAAACAGAACAATTCAGAAAAGACAAACACCTTCTTAGAAAGCACATAAAAATTGCTAAGGGTTTGCACCTGATGAAGTCAGTGGACTTTTGGCTGGTATGTTCAAAGGCTGAAATCGCTTGAATAAAGAAAAAGAGGAAGAAAAGGGAAAAGCTGTGATGTGTAATTTAGGGTTTGATCCTACAGCTTTTACTTGTGCAAGTAGCTTCACTGATTTCCAAAGGCTTATTCCATGTGGTTAAGCATTATTTTTCTCTAAGCTTAGGTTGCAGTGTTAGTTTCTAAATAATTTTCAAACATAAAGGTATCTGGGGCCAGATCTTTCTCTTGTTGAGGTAATGAGCAACACTTCTCACTTATTTCAAGGATCTCTTAATCTTTTCAAGACCTTTTTAATTAAAATGAATTATTTAGTATTTGTACAGCACTTTGAAAGTACACAGAGCTACGTAAGTGCTAAGTGTTGTTATTATTCAACTCATTATCTTTTACGTTTCCCATAAAACTAGCTATGACAGCTGCTGTTAAGCTCCTTAGTTCTTAAGGAAAATTAACATTAGAAAATGCTTTGACTTTTTTTTTTTTTTTAAAACCACAGCAAATCACTACTGCTGCTGATTACAGCAGTGATGATATTGTATGAGCACTAACTGAACCAACGCAGAGGCCAACTGTAGCTACACTTCTTTAAGAAGCTGTGCACTTATGACTTGCCATGCTGAACTTGATCACGACACTCTTATTTGCAAGCACAGATACATAAAAATGATTTGTCATTGCTCTGTTCTTTTTACAGTCACCAATACTGATGCACATCATGCATGTAAACAGATACACCCTTGGAAAAATTGTAACTGTACACCTAACTTACACTGGTGTCAGTGATCACAAGAGGTACAGGGCAGTGGAAAGTCAAAAGTGGAAGGTCCTTCCTACAAGGCACTTACATTATACCTGTGCAGATGTGTTTCAAGGATGGGACACTTCATCTAACACTGTCATAACAAATTCGTTTCTGTGCAAGTGCAAGATGCCAGCTGCATTTGAAAATCCATGCTCTTGAAGTTTCTATTCTGGACTGAATAATTCTTGCTTAAAGCTAGGTGTGTGCCTGCTTCAGGATAGAAGACATTTTGAGGGGGGTTTAGGAAAATGATCTGATTTTGTTGGGAAGAAGTACAACTTTAACTTCTTTCTCGTGAAATTAGAACCTTGCTAGGGTCCTAAAACAGGTGCTCTGCCAAGTTTCCCCTTGAATAGGTATAGTAATAAATACAAAAGTATACCACTAAATATGTCAATAAAACTCTTTTTTTTGGTGAGCGTATATATACCTTAGCCACATACTCTCTCAATGTTTCGGTGTAAAAAGCAATTTTACTATAAGCAAATATTTTGAATTAATAGAAGTGGGATCAGATGATATTGTGGATACCTCTAAGGTAAATGCTGCATAGCATTATGTAGGCTACAAAAATACTTGTCTAGCTCTTAGTTAGCTTTAGGTTTAGTTGTAACAGAAGAAGCAGAAGAACACTTTAGCTCTTGGAGTTTTTAAAATAAATATATGGCTACAGATTTGATATAGTCTATGTTTTTTATTTCTTAAATTAATAATGTTAATCCTACCTGTACACTGTGAAGATGAGGGCCTTTATTCACTGGATTGAGACTTCGTAAAGAAAATCACATCAAATCTTGATAAAGTTCTTGGTACTTTGAGTGTAAGGGTAACTTACACAATACTAGGTTACTGCCTAGATAACTCACAGGAAACAGCCCAAGATATAATTAAACCTTATAGGTGAATGGCATTAATTTGTGTCTCTGCTGTATTATTCTTATTACTACTGTTAGTAATATCTGACATTTTTAGAACATCTTTCCTCTGAAGATGTAAAAAGGACTTTAAAAAGCTCACTTAAGTTTCGTAAAAACCTGTGTGTCATATAACTCTTTAGGTAAAAACAGATATATAGGGAAACCATGGCAGAAGTTTTCAGTGGCTTATTTAAATGCGCACAGTGAGTTGCTTGATGAGTGGGGAGGGGAAAGGTTTTTTGACTCTTAATCTACTGTTTTGCCTAAAACTTTTATTTCTACCACCACCAGGATTCTTCAGATACAAAGGGAATGATATTTATCTTTTGGAGTCACTACATTTCCTTTTAAATGCCTGTTCAAATATTGTTAGGAGAAAATGAAGACTAATGTTCTTGGGTACGTGTTCACAGCAGTTGTTGAAATGGTCTGTCATGCTGAACCTTGGCAGCTATCATCGCCCATACTGACTTTACCTTTCCCAAGAGGAGGCTAGCTGCTTGGAAATTTTTTTCTTCTTTAGGTTAGGAAGGTGGCATAATAGACCCCACAACAGATGTTTAGGCAACTATAAACAGCAAAATGTACTCAGAGCAAAGGACGTGGTGAGGAGATAAAAAGTACAAAACCTAAATCCTGTACCTGTGCTGAATTTCTCTTTGACAAAGTTTTGAAAAGTTTCTTTGTTTGGTCTTTCTTGAATTGCCTCATTTTATAAACTTGCTTTTCTGGGGTGCTCTAACATTAAATCATAGGTATCTTCTTTACCCTCTATCATTAACCAATATTGATTTAGGCAGCATCAAGTGAATAAAGACCTGAGAATCAAATCTGCTATTTTCTGTTTATTTCTGGCTGGAATGATTCCTTGCCTTGATAAAAGGGGTAGAGAGATTTATTGAAATAAAAGGATTACAGGACCCTGGAATTCAAGTCCTGGCTTGTGACTGTGCAAAACTGCTGAATTTCCCTGGGACTCCACCCCTTTCTCCATTTCTTTCCTTCGATCTTTTCTATTAAAATTGAAGCCCTTCAAGGCAGGGATTGTCTATAATATATACTAATACAAGGCTTAGCATAGTTGATTATTTAAACTAAACATCATATTTACCACTGTAATGCACAGACCACAAAGAAATGAACATGAATCACGACCCTAGTGTGGGGAACTGTGGAAGGAGACGGATGGAACAAGCCATGGGATCATACAAGTGTCGCACAATTCTGACCACCTAGAAACTGAAGACTGAAAGAACAGGCTTTTACAAGGCTTCCTAGGCCTAAATAATTTCTAAACAAAACAGGGCAACAGCATTAAAATGAATTTAAAAAACACCCCAAAACGGGAATGGAGAAGCTAAATTTCACTAGAATCAGACCAGAAGTTTTAATGAAGCTGCACTCTGAAAAAGCCCAAAGTCGGTGCCAGCAGAATAGAAGACAGAAAGTATTCTTATTTCTCACAATATGCAGTTCTTGAGTGCTTTATACTGCTCACATTATTGAGTTAGTATCCTGTCTAGAATCCCTATTATCTATGGAAATACAGCTCAGAAATGTGAGGAGTGCTGTTTTCCATGTAAAAACAAAACATTATTGAAAAGAGTGGAATAGTTTTTTGGAGATGTGACTGACTTCAAATATTTTCTTCCATTTCATGTGTCACCAGAGGTCTGGAAAATAACCTAATGGGGGAAAAAAAGCACATAAATTTATGCATATTTAACACCCCACTATAGGAAGCACACTGGATACTTCTTGCATTATCATTTAGATTGTTTTTGGATGATGGAATTAACTTTTTCTAATGTAGCAAAGAAAATGTTCTGTATGGACAATTTTTCAAACTGAAGGAAATATAGTAAAATAAAAAAAAACAAACAAAAAAACAACAAAGAGCATGAGCAGATGTTCTGAGCAGTTTAGGAAAAAGCTAGAGCCCTGGGGCAAAGGCAGACTTTGAGCAATATTGTGCACGTCCCATGTACGTGTAACAGTTTTTAATAAAGAATCTGGGAAACTGAAGGAGTTAATTAAAGAAATGCCAGTCTTTAAGTGGCCTGAAAGCAAATGTATAAAACCAAGTTGTTTACAAGGAGTTTTGGACCATTATAATATGGTTTCATCCAAAGATCGGTAGTTTCTGTCATGAGTATTGAAAATATTCAAATGAAAAAAGAAGTCTTGGCTTTTAGTCTTTGATTTCAGAAGCTTGTGTCATTACTTAGGAAAGTAAACTGCCCATGAACTCCTTACTGCCTCAGCCAAGAAGGCCTAGGTATTTTCCTTGTTCCCAAGGATGAAAAGATTAATATTTGGCTGCAAACTCATGATTTATAAATGGCATACAGATGATGATAATAGAGTATCTGACAAAACTATGAGAAGTGAGGTTAACTTGGAAATTTGAATCCTACTGAAAAAAGCCCCAAATTGTCTGAGTGTGAATGGTATTTAGATGAGCTGCCACTGAGAATGAAGCCCTGATGAAACCGCTCATAGCCGTCAGCTGGGATGGTCAGTCCACCACATTCTTGCCTGGCAAGTTGGAGGAGGGTTGAACAGAGTAGTGTGTAAGGGCTCTAGGGTGGCAGTTTGTAAGATACTAAACATGTAACAGGATTAAAGGATCTGATTTATAGATTAAGAAACCCAGGAGACAGGTTGTTCGTATTGACTTCAGATTGGCAATGGCATTAAGGAGTACATGAAAGTTTATTGCTTACACTTACAGTATAGACCAGGTCAATCTGAGAATAAGACAGCTTGTTTATATGTTTTTAAAACACCATTTTTGAAAAGTTTCTTTGTTTGGTTGGTTTTTGTGTTCCTTGAATTGCCTGTTATGGGTACATTAAGCTGAAAAAAAAGATGGGGAGTGCAGTACTGCTTTAATATCAAATGTGAGCAGGATGATGATAAAATAATAGATTTGTAATGGCTTCCACTTCAGTACCCACCACTTCCTAGACTTTGATCAATACTTAGAGCATACAGTTTCTAATCTCATGCATCTAAGAGGCTCCTCTTGAGAAGAAGCCCTCTACTCAGAAAGGCAAACTGCTGCATAACTTACTGTCTCTGTAAGGCGTTTAATTATTTTGTGTTCCAGTGCTCCAGATTGGAAGGGAATTGCCTATTTGGTGCAAAGCACACCAATTTTTGTATTAGACCTTCTATAATGAGGTACTGTGACTGCCTTTCTTTCTTCAAGCTGGATATCTTTTGATAAAGACTGGAAACCTCAGTTCTTGATGCACAAAAGATCTGAACTATCTCATTGTCTTGGTTTGGGAAGAAAGGGTCAGAGAATAGGATTCAAGTTCAAGGAAACAGGATTCTTGGCAATCTCTGTTTCTGACTTAACTAGAAATATAATGATAAGAACCTTTATTATGGTATGTCAGCATTTCTGCCTCCACTCCTGCACAGAAAATTACCTACAGAAGGTGGAACTTTAAAACGTGTCAGGATGTGAAGGAGGGAGATTGAAAGCTTGGGTCGTGTATAGCTATCATCAGCAACTGAAATTCATGTACAAACATGCGACAAGAATGACAAGGACACACACCTCATTTAATTCCACTGAAACATGCTGGATTAGGAGCTCTCCAGAGGGATACGCTGAAGAAAAAGGTCAGTGGTTTGCCGGGAAAAAGGAAATGGCCTCTTCTCAGCTGGGAAAGCTGGGGCTGGAGGGCTTTTCTAGAACTTTGAGACAACTTAGAAACCCCTGCAGAGATATTACTAAAATTGTGCCCTCCCCAACTCTCTGGTGTTTTAGATGGGTGGGATTACGTTAACAGTATAATTTACTGACAGCTATATGAGACTTACGTATACATATCCTTCACCTGGACAGTCATATGAGTGGAAGACTTCAAATTCTAGTTCCAGCTTCTCTTGGGAGTTTGGAAGGTAATTTACAGAATCTACAAGCAGATGAAGTTGTTCTCTTCTCATGTTCAGTACATTTAAGTCTCTTTTCCTCTTCTTGTGCAATATTCAGAGTATTTGGGCTGACTGATTTTTCTTCTGATGAAGTGTTCTGATTGCCCTTATTCATAGATTAGCTTTCCTGTTTTTCTTAAGAGAAACTACCTTATCTTTAGGGTGGGTAGGGTGTTTTGTTTTGTTCCAAAATTAAGTCTGACTCAGCCAGGTGTGTTTTAGCATCAGGTTTGTTCACTGTAGTTTATTGAAACAGGGAGATTATTTTCGTTTTGCATAGAAATTTGGGGATCATTAGCCAAGGGATGTGGGGAATTCTTCTAGCCTCAAATTTGTCACTATTACACACCCACACCCATGAGTCAATTATTTCACTTTGCTGTCATACAATGAATGCAGGCTCTTAGAAGGTGCCAGACTGACAGCTTTGAAGTCTACAGAACAGGTTTTGCAGAGACATCAGCAGTCCCAGTTCTCCTCGTGCACTTCGATGTTTCTGAAGCACTGTGGCTTGACTATAAGACAACTTCAATTATACCCAGAATCTGGGTATAACTTGTCATCTCTTAGGATATTCTGTTCTTTCCCTGTCCAGAAGTGTCCCAGTTATATGGCCTTTTTCTTCCTTAGTTTGTTTGAATACTGTCTCAGCTTGGCATCTATTGGATGAAATGACCTCTAATTGTACTGCTGCCTTGTGGACTGAGTGGGCAGGGAGGCTGTCTTCCTTTTCCTGCTCCAGGGACTGCCCTCCAAATTGCCATGGAGAGCTGCTCCTGTGGGCAGTTTGCATTCTCACTACCTGTACTCAGCCCCACTGCAGATAAACTTGAGGAATCACGTCTTCTGGGCTATTAAATCAGCACCTCTCACAGCTGCCAGTTTCACAGAATAATCAACTCTCAATTATGCAGCATAATGGCAGTGGTAGAATAATCCAAATAAAACAAAACCAAGGCCGATACAAAAGGTAGATAAATTAGGCAGTAAGGATATATTTAGTGCGCTTACCTTTGAAAGGCTGGTAAGCAGATTCCTTTAGAGAACAGAGGCAGCTTTAAGCAGGCAGAATGGGGCTGGGTGCCAGCGGGATGAACGTTGCTCCATTCAGACATGGTGCTGCGGCCAGGAGTGACGGAGGAAGGCAGGGCCTGGTGAATCCACACCGTGGGTAATCCATCCAGGTATCACTGAGACTTGCCTGAAAAATTTGAGTTGTCACTGGAGATATTATTTCTATAAGAAAATACGGTGCTGATCCTAATCAAAAAGTGGAAAGAGACAGTCAGTCAACGCTCCATGGCATTTTAAGTAAGGGAAGATTTTTCTCTTTTGGCAAAGAGAAAAAATGCAGTTTTATGAGAGGTAAAAATTCTTGTTTGGCTGTAATAAACAAATTTTGCCCAGGGCCAGAGAGGCAAAGCTAAGCTAAACTTTCTCCTCCCCATCTCTAGCCATATCACTCTGCAGCTGCGCAATTCTCCAGGGATAAGCTCACGGACACACTAACTAGCTCTCAAACAAAAAGCTTCATTCTTTGTTTTTGGCAGTGAAAGCAGTGAGAAGCAACAAGGCAGGCACACAGGTTGTGCTCAATCCTTTGGGATGATCTCTCCCATGAACCTCCTGGGGGTAGGACCGAAGCAGCCGCCTTGCTTGCCTATCACCATGAAGTACCCTTTACCAGCTGTGTTGCAAAGAGTAACTGCATTCAAAATGGTCTTGGTTAGTCTGAGAAAATAGGGCTGAGTAACCAACATATCAATCAGTCTGCTTATTTTGGGCACTAGGGTCTTACATTTAGGTACCTAGATACAGTGTGATTGAGTGCCATGGCAGCTTACAGGGGTAGTTCAGCCACAAACAAGTAAAGACCTACACAACCATCTGAAGGGTGTAAAAAACAGTATCTGAAATGCAGAAAGCTAGTATGGATCCGGTATAAAGTGAGATCAGAGAAAGTGGCCTAAGCAGTAGGAACTCCACCTCAAATTTCCTGTGTCTAGGCACAGTTGTCAAGAGAGTTGCAGTAAACAAACTTACTAGTTGTCTGTGTCCTAATCTTCATGCTACTGTGGTTGAAACTGGGAAGAAACACGAAGCTATGCATGGATACGGTTTTGATGGCACTGATTTCTATAAACATTACAGAATATGAACATCTATACCGATACTGTTGACTTTAGCCACATACAAGGTCTAGTAACAGTGAATGCTTTAATGTTGTTGGCTTTGCTCATTCCACCTTGACAAATTATGGATGATATGTTTAATTTCCCATTACTGAACCTGACTGCTCCTTAGATTACGGGAGGACTTTTATTTTCTTTTGCTGATGGAGAACTGAGGTACATTGTAGGGCTGTGCCCAAATTATATAGGAAGGTATGGCAGAGCAGGTAACCGAAATGAGCTTTAGCTGAACCCTATCTCAGTTCTTTCATGCGTAGCTTCAACCCTGCCTAATTCTTCCTCACATATCAAATTCATCCAGTTTTCCTTCAAGAGAGTAAAGGCTCTTCATGCCTCGAGGTCTGAAAGATCTAGCCTTTCTTCCTTGCTTCATGAAGGTCTGCAGGGGAATAACAAGACACTGTTGGCTTCAGCACTGAGATTATGCTGCAGATACCTGGCTTTCACAAAAGATGCAAATAGTGGTTTCCCTTGTATTTTTGATGTCTGAGAGAAACAAACACAAAGATGAATTGTTTCAGTCAAGGAGAGAAGCAGTATCAACAAGAAGAAGCAGGCATTACGCTTTCCTTCTCTGTTGAGGGCTGCTGTACTCTGTCAAGCTGAGCAGCAGTGCTTGTGCCCTGCAGGAACAGACTGCTCCTGAAGACAGCAATGGCAAAAACTGTCTTTTTACATTTTTATTTAGTCAAAAGATTTTTGTCTTTGTGGTTGGATTAGGTAGTCATCAGCATCTCTTGACTGAAGCTCTCAAATACACAATCTGAGGTAGTTCTGTTCAACTCGATACACACAGTCTGCCTTATAAGCAAGGAAGGTGACATAGTGAATTTGAAATAGCATCTCACACTAGTGCTCCATGGGCTTCCTGCTCAGCGTCTGATGCACTTCAAAGCTCCATAGCCGTCTGGTCTCCAGCTGTCTTACAAACAACCTCTTCACCCATGAAGCACGTGGTGGGTAGCGGCAGTTGTTTCACAGGAACCCAGAATACATTGTGTTCCCAGCATAGGTTCTTGCCTGACTTTACCTCCAGGGAACAGGAAGAGCCTGAGCTAGACTGTCCTCAGAGCTGTTTGCAAACTGTTCTCAGAAACAATGGCTGATGATTCATCTGGCATCGTCATCAATAATCTCCAGGCCTGCCTTTTAACAAACCTTCCCAAAATAGAGAAAGGGGACCTTCCCAGACAGGATCATGTATGTTTTAGTGGTGGATCTACCGAAGAAGAGTAATCTAGGCTTAAGAGTGCTTGTAATCAAGTGATTACATATGCTTGCCCGAGGTCAGACAGTAAGCTAGTTTAGCAGCTCTGAGGACCCTTGTTCCTGTGTTGTGCTCACATGACATGAGCATGCTGACTCATCCATATGTGGGGATACATAAATGTCTGCTTATAACGTGTTTTTGCAAGTTTTAGTAATAAAGCCAGATCTGTGAGGTTGCAATCCTCTCTATGGCAACAGAACACTGTCATCACCAACATTTTGACTTAAAATTTGTCATAGTTTGAAAAAGAAACTCAGTTCGTTTTTTTTTTTGTTTATGTTAGTAACGCAGAAGGTCACTGGTTTAATGTGCGTAACCTTTTAAAGTTATTTCTTTGAGTAAATGTTTGCTGGAAGATATCCTGTTTGGGTGATATCTTTTGCAAATGCCTGATATTATGCTACCTAAACAAACTTTTCTTTGGTGAGCCCAAGACAAGACATGGGGTGGCCTTTCTAGAGGTATGCATCCTAGTATAATGGCAGCCCAAGTGATATTACAATATCTAAAAATGAAAGACCCCAGAGTAGGGAAAATTGATGGTGTTTACCTTCAGCAGTTGCTAGCAGGGAAAGGATGGTGATGACTGACGAAGACTAAGATATATTAATGAAGGAAGCTTGTACTACTCATCAAGGATGTGAGTTGACAGAGGTTAGATATCATGCTGGCACCCCTGGGAATTAAATGTATCTGGTGAGGAGAGCCTGCATAAGCAAATAGGGAAGACATCCACCCAAAATCAAAATTATGGATGTCTGCAACATGAAATACATGAAATATTTACCTAAGGAAGTTAGAACCATGCTTAAAAGAAAAAAAAAGTGTCTACTGTATCCCCCAAAAAAACCCAAATCCTGTGGAAAGAGGACTAAACATTGGACTAAAAAGGTGAAACAAAGAGAAGTGCAAATGAACAAAGAAAACCTTCAGCATGGGGCTGCAGGAGATGCTTGTGGTTGTTAAAGTACATAGGGCTTTGCCAGAGGAAACTTCTTTCTTTCTGGTTTGTGGTGGGTTTTGGTTTTTTTTTTTTTTATAAGCTTTTAACCAAAAGTTAGTTATCCTTATTAGACTAGTAGATGTAAATAGTTATCATAGTGGAATATTAAAGTCCTTGAAGCTTAGTTAATTAACAGCATTTAAGGCTGTAGCATATTATTTTTAAGCAAGGAACTTTAGTTTAAAAACCCCAAATCCTTAAAAAACTTTTTTTTCTCTTATCTTCTTCTCTTACACATCAGTAGATGAAGTCAGTGCTGGGTGTTTACTTATGTTTCCTTAAATACCAAGAAGACAACAAAAGATATTTAAACACTGCATGCTGTGCTTTGTGGAGGTGGGAGGAAAATGTACAGAAATGTGCCCTTTCTTGGGATGCATCAATTCACACACCTTCCTGGAAAAGACAAAAGGGCAAAGGGAAAAAAAACCAGCCATGAAAAAAAACCCATTGACAACAGAAGCCTGTGTTGCTGTGTCACCTTCCGTGTTATATGAAAATACTTCTTCCAAAATTTGAAAGCATTTCTTAAGAGCAGTCAGAAGCATATTGGTTTTTTTCTTTTTCCTTTTCAAAGCAAAGCAAAGTTCCACCCATGCTGTCTGTCTCTCTTTTTTTCTCCTCTGTCTTAAAAA
>VYXH01011584.1:338878-371225 GCA_013397275.1 Burhinus bistriatus | reverse complement strand
AAAAAAAAAAAAAAAAAAAAAAGTTTTGAGAATTTCATTTTTCTATTCACTGCAGTTCTGGCCAAAGTAAAGCCCTCTTTTACATTGACGTCAAGATCTTTACTGAGATTAGGGTTTCATTTCTCTATTGCAGCAATTAGCTAGGGAATGTATAAAAGGCTTCAGGGAAGCAAGCTAGGACTCCAGAGGGGAAAGCACTTTGCACCATAGGCAGATAGCAAGAGAGAGGGCGAGAGGAGGAAGGCAGGAACAGAGAGAGGCGGCGGAGGTGGGGGGGGGAGAGAGGGAAAGAGAGAGAGAGNCTTTACTGACACAGAAGTGAGAGGTCTGTTCAGTGCTTAAATAGCTGAGAAACAATGGGATAGCGCAGGAAAGTTAACAATTAACAGTCTCAGCTTAAATTTTGTAACTGCAGGGAACTGGAAACACAGCTGCCTCTCTCTTCAACAAAATCAGGTCTCCTGGTTAAGGGAAGAATTTTTGTTAACATCTTAGTTTCTGAAATATAAGCAGCTCCGAGTTGAATGAGTATCATGCAGTTACGGTTTTAACCAGCCTGCTCATATTTAACTATCTCTGCTCATTTTAAAGAGAGAGGCTGCGAGAGGAGTAACGAGGCTTTTGAAATGCTTTTTACTGTACTTTTTTAAATGAGGGTACAGGGCAAAAAAGGGAGCTGAAGGCATCCGGCTGAAGAGAAGCAGCAAGGAAGATGGGTCTGCTAAGTGTGGATTTGCTGATCACGCTTCAGATCTTGCCGGTCTTTTTCTCCAATTGCCTCTTCCTTGCGCTGTATGACTCTGTGATCCTCCTGAAGCACATGGTGCTATTTCTGAGCCGGTCTAAGTCTGGGCGCGGTGAGTGGCGGAGGATGCTGACCTCGGAGGGGCTGCGCTGCGTCTGGAACAGCTTCCTCCTGGACGCCTACAAGCAGGTGGGTACACGGGGATGGGGACCGGCAGGTTGGGGTGGGTAAGCTGTGGTGAACATCCCTGTTGTCAAGGGGGAAGAGGAGGGAGGGGAAGAGAAGGGAAGAGAAAGGAACGACTCTGTGCGGTGCGGACTATCTCCTATTTGATGTTAAGTTTGATGGGAGAGGTATGAGCGGAAAGGAGCAGTACTTTTTAAGTCGGGGCTAAGGGTTCACGGGATTCGGGAGCTGCTTCTCTCTGCTCTGCCACTGACTCTGTGCAG
The DNA here is from genome assembly GCA_013397275.1 of Burhinus bistriatus. Taxonomy (NCBI): domain Eukaryota; kingdom Metazoa; phylum Chordata; class Aves; order Charadriiformes; family Burhinidae; genus Burhinus; species Burhinus bistriatus. The sequence goes on along the minus strand of VYXH01011584.1, from coordinate 370,031 downwards.
CCATGGCCATGTCACTTGGTTTAGCTGTGCCTCAGTTTCCCCACCACTACGAATAATATTCTTCGTGTTTATAAAGTATTTCAAGATCTTCGGGTAAGAATAACTGTAAAACGCTCTAGAGGTTTTCACCGTTGTTGTTTGATTGCTTGCCATGTGAGATCCTCAGAGATTATACAAAGACTGCATCTTCAGCTAGAGATCTACAGGGATAGATGTCATCTACGTAACAAAGATAGAGTTGTTTTAATTAGCATAAAAGATAGAAGAGAACCTTGTCATTAGACTGGCATTTTCTATTACTCATATGTTAATTTTTATATTGGAGGAAGCATCCAGGTAAGAGTAAAACTGAGCATGGAATGAAACAGTGAGCCTTTTTTCTTCATGAAAGGAATGACAGAGGGACATGTCAGACATTAAAAATGAACTTGACTAGCTGAGGGACAGCTGCCTGGTGATTTAAGTTAATAAAGCCAATAGCAGTTATGCAACTTGTACTTTTTTTTGCCTCTTAAGTTTTGTACAAACATTACCCAGTGGTACTGCCCAGGTCTCATGAGGTAGTTATAGCTCCCTTTTATAGATTGAAAAGGTGGACCCAAAAGGATGAAATTTCTTGCACAGGCCACCCAGTTAGTAAGTAGAAAAACTGGATTCAGGGCTCTGTGGCTTCCTAAACAGTGCTTAGTCTGTTAATGTGTTGTCTTATTTAGACCTTCTAATTTAACATATCCCATGTAATGTCATGAGGTCATAGGGGTCCTATCCAAATGATAGCTCTGCATCTTGTGAAATATTTCTTTTGTGTTGCCTTTCCCCTAGTCCCCTTTCTCTCCCCCCGCCAATGGCTTTTGTATTTGCTCTTACCTAGAGATATGAAGAGCTGGTGGTGTTGGTGTTTGCTGGCTTTGTGATATTGAATACAAGCTGCTTAGCCTGAAACCCAAGCCACGGGGACATTAATTTTCAGTGTAAGACAAATATAAATAACATTAGCTTTTGCCAAATGGGTCAACCTCTTACTGCCACCCTAGGAATCATCCAGCTGGCTACCCAAATAAAGTAATGCTGAATGAAGCTCTCTATTCTCCTAGCCGTTCTAGTTTCTGTTTTTAGTCTCTTCACAGACATTAAGTAAGTAAATTTTACAGTGGCCTTGTTAAATGGGCTGGTGTACACAATTGTTCCCATTTTACAGACAAGGCAAGGCAGGACAGTTAACACACCACTTGGTCAAGGCTCAAGTGGAAGTTGGTAGCACAGCTCTGAAAGAGCCAAGTTTCCAGTTCTCACATTTGCAACTTGCATGTGGCCTGGGGTCTGGAGAAGGTGTGGAGCTGTAAGGAACCTTATATTCATGAGATATTTTCAGTCTCATTTTGCTTAAATAACACAAAATGATTTAAAATAAAGATGTTGCATACCTTTCTATACTTTCCGAAGTCATACTTTGCTTTTTCCTCAGTACTATTGATGTCAACCATAGAAGCTACAGGGAGGGTGACTCTGCTATTTTTGTTGTTGGCAATGAAACACATACCTTGAACTTGGGTAATTAAAAACTCTCCCTTATCACCATTAAATGACCTAGGTTATTCATGCTAATGAGGCTTTAAGGTCCTTAGGATGAATCCTGGGGCTCACTGAACTCAGCAGAAAAATGCATATAAACATAACCAAATTTTATCACCTTGTTCCAAAAAGATGAAGAAATCCATTCATGCCAGCTACCCTTAAGATGAAACTAACTGACCAACAATTCATGGAAAGACTGTTTTCCTGAATAGAATTATGGGCCATAAGGACAGAAGATCATTGGAAACCCTTGACTGTCGCAGAAAAGTACATGTGTAGAAATCAAATTACAGAGGTGACACAATAAACTGAGGAGCAATATTAGGAGAAGAAGAGTCATCACCTCCACAACAGAGGAGAATCTTCTGCTGCTTCAGTAAGAAAGAGAAAGAAAAAAAAACCTTTCAGCTGGAAAGCTGTACCGGTAGACCTGAAAAAATTTGAAATATACCCTCCTTTGTGGCATGTTTCAAAAGCATGAGAAATAGTGAAATACATTAAAGACTGTCCCACAAAGCAACTTCTTCCTTAAATTATTTTTTTCTAAATCCTGAATAGGACTGCCCAGTTGTGATATCTTAATCTTAGCCAATTACTGAGGGTAGGAAATGAAAATATTATGGAATCAGGGTACTAAACAGCTTGGCAAAATGCAGTCGATACCATAACTGTGTTAGCTTATTGCTCCAATTGGCTAGCTGATGCCAGGTATTAGCAAAGAATTTAAGCAGGTGCTTAAGCTCATTCCATTGAGGAGTATTTATGTTTTTCAGCTACAGTACCAGAATTGCAGATGTCTGAGATAAACCAAAGCTAGACTTCCAGTTAGCAGAAGACTGGGTTAAAGCAGTAACTATGCTTGGTTTTACTGTTTTGTGTAACTTACACAGAACTCTTCCTGACTACGTTTCATAGGACTTTTCACAAAAGTACTTGATGTAAAATTTCCATTCACAGAAAAATCTACTGGAAGCCATTCCAGAAAAACTCTGTGGGTCGATACTAGATTCTGGATTGAAGTAAATTTATTACAAGAAAGGAGCTCTGTCTTGAAAGCACACAGACTGTCCCAGAATTATCTCTTTCAAGACTAGTGTGTGCAAGAGGTGATCTTGGAATAGCTCAAATAGAGTATATTTGAAAATAGCTATTCTGATGCATTTTCTCATCTAGAAAAACTTTTGAATGTCTTACCCAAATTTCAACTTGCTTTTGTTATTCTTTTTGTTGTTATTAGGTAGTATTGCACACAACTTTTTTGTTAGAGCAATTATTTCATAGGCAAGATTACCTAGCAGCAATTGAAGAATTTAACATCCTCAGTGGGGAAGCAATGCAGAGTTTGTTGTATTGTATGTAGAATATATTCAGTATTCTTTTTTTATTGGAAGATTCTATATGACTTGTTTTCTCCATATTTTACAGACCTGCTGGAATCAAAATGATCGCTCTTTTGTTTATTTTTATTTTCTTATGTAAATTTTATCAATGATTAATATATTTCTTTTTACTTCCTTAGCTCTGAGTTCAGTATCTGTCACGCTCAGTGTTGTTATTGTCTACACTGCACCAGCTTTGTGATTTATAGACCATCCTCCTCCTATTCTTTCCCAAGAGGCAAGCATGTCTTACATTACAACAAGGGAGTCTTTAGGACCAGATTAATTGTCATAACAGAAATAAATAGACCTAGTAGTCAAGTTACATTAACTTTATAATTGAAAGAGTGAAACTACTTTATTTAAATGTTATTTTTCTAATTTACTCTTGTGCTCTGTTTATCTACAGAAATGAGTGGATTGACTCCTGAAGAGCAAATCCTGTATGTATGTGTGTGTAGGTATTTACACTTTCATATGTGTTTGTATATATACAGGTATATATACATGTGTGTATCTGTCTATATATATGTACATGCATATACGTGTATGTGTATAAATGCAAAAATACACACACATAGGCATACATAATCTGTTGTTTCAGGAGTCAGTCCACTCTCATTTCTCTGTATATGTGTACACATATATATTTGTGTGTACGTGTACATAAGTATAGATATGAACGCAACCACACTTACTGATAAGACAGAAAAAAAAAAAAAAGACATTTTTGGGAGGGTGTTACTGTGCTTTCTGCATGATTTATATAGGCCATCTGTACAAATGCCAGTGAGGCATTTGTTTTAGCCCACGGCATGTATACTGAATGTGTCACAGATCTTACAGAAATCCAGAGAAAAAGCTAAAGAACTTTTAAAAAACACATTGTATTTACTTCTAAAAGGCTTTTTTTACCTGCTAAGTTCCATGCTTTATTTAGTACTAGCATGAATCCGCTTTCTAGGATTCCAAAGGTGAGAAACTGTTATCTTAAAATGCTTCTACATTCTACATGGGTACAAAAATGGTTGCATCCTTTAGCAGTGCCCAGTGGTGAGGCCTCGCACTGGGAGCATTTCCAGTGCCAGATAAGAGCTTCATGGTTCAACTACGCAAAGCTACCATTCCTGGTCTCCAGTAGAGAGCTGTAAGGTTATCCTAGGGGAAATCCTCCCTCTTCTCCACCACACTGCAGGGGACTTAGGGGGAAGACCTTAATGGCATTGCCCCTGAAGCAGCCAAATGCGTAGGAATGCTGTGGTGCACCTACGGGAGTAACATGCACGTGCACATATACGCACATGTATGCAAAAGTACGCTGCAGCTCCCAGAAGGATGGCAGTATCTCAAGCTATGGATGGTGATGGGTGTGTGTATGTACATGTGCAGCTTTTTACTGTCTTTAGAACAGGCCAGCAGCAAGCTCTGGCATGACAGACCCAGCATGGAGGGAACGGTTGGCACAGGATCCCAACTTCACAGCAGAGGCCCAGCTCTGGATGTAGCAGCAAGTAGACTGGTTCAGTAAACACCCAACGGGATTTTCCTGAGATTTCAGGCAGGCACAATTAAATTACCTCTGGCTACTTCTGCCTGCTTCATAGGCACATCGCTTACTCCTAAAAAAAATCAGTAGGCAAGGCAGGACAGCCACCTAACTGTCACGTTAAGTGCATGCTGCACAGCATTATCACAAAGCTTTATGTGAAATTAATGTAACAGCATGATCCTTTACCTGCTGTTTGGCTGTCCAGTAACTCTTTGCTTTTTGGGGAATTCTTTTAAAGGTTGGAACAAAGACATTACCTCTATACTTATTATTTGTATTTATTTTGTCTGGCAAGGTAAGGAAGTGTCTCTCTCTGCATTTGACAGTGATAAAAGGAATTTGTGAAATAACTGCTGTCCAAAAGCATGTTGTATAGTTTCAGGGTTTAGAACTAGACATTGTGTGGTATTAAAAATATTTTATTGGTTTTACAAAGTTCAGCCTTAGCAGAATTGTTTTCATTGACATTTTCAAATGGAAACAATCATGAAAGAAGTGAGAAAAACAAAACCAAACCACAATTAAAACCTTTCCTGGAGCGTTTGGAACATAAATTCAACAGGATTTGGGCTTGTCATTGTCATTATTATTAAAACATTGTCATTATTATTAATATATAATCATGTTTGTTATAGTAATGTCTGAGGACCAACCTAGATCAGGGACGCATTGTACTAGGCAGTGTCCTAAACAAGAGGAGCAGACAGTTTGTCCCACGGACCTTAAAGTTCAAACACTCAAGGCAGACAAAGGGTAGGAAAAGGAAGATGACGTCTTCTATCCCACATGGGGTCTCATCCTACGCTTTTCATTTTGCGGATCTAACTTCACTTCTTTCATACCACCTCTTTGCAGTCTTCCATTTTCACCCTTATATGCAAAAAACCTGACTGAAATGACTGCTTGCCTTTTTGTCAAACCCTTGTGAAAACCGTCTTCAGCTGTGGTAGACACAGAAAATTGGCTAATGGGCACCACCAGGAAAAGGATCGTACTTGGTCCTTGCGCCCAGCTCTGCCTCTCCAACAAAACCACCACTGTGTATTCATGCAGTGCTAAAGCTGAGTTTTTAGAAAAAAATAAAATAAAAAAATCATCCAAATTAACTTCAAATGTCCTCCACATGCTGGCTAATGAAGACTGCTAAAGGCCTCTGTCACCTGTAGGCAGAGTCCACAAGGGCAGCCGGTGGCCCAGAGGCCATGATGTGGTAGGCCATGCTCCATCCCGAGGGAAACATAGGCCCTTAAGAAGCTTGCTGTAGGCTCCCTCATCAGAGGAACTAAAATTATCCATTTTCTTTTACAAGAGTGCAAGGCAAAAGGCTCCTTTATGCTTTTCCTCTGCCATGCAGGCTCATTTGTGGGACTGGCAGTTTTTAAATAACGAGAGCAGCATTTGACTAGTTATTTTTATCTGGACTGTGCCCTTTTAATTTGTCTCCCACTTCCCTCCCTCAGCTTCACACACCTGATCCTAAAATAAAGACTGTGGTACAACTGGAGGCAATTCCAGTCTCTGCTCGCCAATTTGGGTAATGGAGTCTCGTAAAGCAAGCTGCCATCTCCCTGTGACAAATGAAGAGCTCCCACTCCAGTACGCTACTCCAGACAAGGGCCTCCTGTCATTTTTATCACTGCACAACTCTGGGTCATGTAAATAAAGAAAACAAAAATAATAATTTGTATAATTTTCCAGCCGGAGTCTGATTATGATTTGAATGGAGCACTGAGAAATATTGGGCTGTTCAGAGGCTATATTTAGCTGAATGGGATCGAATCAAAGCAAAGCAGAGAATTTGAAAGGAGGCAAAAATCTCCAGGGATTCAGTTCATTGCCAATCACTGGACTCCAGTCCCGAACACAGCATGTCCGTATTTAAATGGCTAATATCACAGACTGCTAATTGTCTGGCAACACCTATTTTCTTTAGGGGGTTGACACAGCCTGATGAAGTCTGCCAAACTGTTTGAAAATCCCTCATGCAGGGAATGAAAGCCATATTCCAGTGCACGGGATCCCAGGAGGGTTATGCTAAATCTGATAAAAGCAATATGAGAAAAAAGAAAAGGTAAATGAGGAGACGATGTTTTGTCCGTGGGGCTTTTCCTAGTCCTCATGGAGAATGTACAACAAAGTTAGCAGTATGTGCTATTTCTAGCCTGTAGTTTATGAATAGGGCTTTCTTTCCCGCTCCTAAGTCTCCTTCATTTTGCAGTCTGCGTGCTAAAGCATCAGCAATCTTGTTCCCTTTTCACTCCGCGTGCAGACTCGGAGAAGGAGGTGCAGAACCAAGGCAAACACAAAATCCACGCAAATGATGCAAGTCACTGCTTTGGTGTTGGACTGGTGCTTGCTCTTGCTGATGGCCGGGCTGGCTCTCAGATTTGGTTGGCCTACCTTGTGTGTCCGGCGCAGGCTGTGTGGGAGGGGGTGCCTGCACGCTGCCCGGTTGGCACCTCATCCAGAAGGCTGGCACCGAATGCCCGAATATTCACGCACATAAGTACGTGATTATAGAAATGCTGGATCGCGTGTGAGGGGAATTCTGCTAGTTTGTTTCTCAGAATTTATATTTTGCCTGCCTTTGTGTAAGATTTCAAAAGCGGTTTGGCTGAATACATGGGGGTTTTTGTTTGTTTTCTCATTGCGTTGATTTTCTTTTCCAAGAGCTATTTTTTCTTTCAATAAATAACAACAAAGAAGACGGCCAAGGCCTACAATGCGGATGATCAGCAAGGATGATATTGTCATCCTGTGTCAATCGGTTCCGAGCCTGGTGAAATAAAGAGTCCCTATGGGAACGTCAGCGCTTCATCAAGACCAATTAGTGGAGATGCCGCTGCTTATGTTTAAGCATTAACGACTGGGCAGGGCTGCTTTTTGGAGTGCCTGACACTGGCATGGAACGAGGCACCGACCTAATTACTCCTCTACAAGAGCAGAAAATGCCTCGTGAATGCCTGCTTGGCAAGGATGTCTCATTAAGGGGAAAAAACCCACCACAAGAACTCCTAGAAACAAAAATTAAAATGACAGGTAACCTGCGGCCGTGAGACTTACTTCATGGCTGTGGGAAATGAAGAGAAACTGCTGTAAGATGACGTAGGACATAGTTGTACTTTATTTCCTAAGTCCATCTATTTTTTGGTCAATAAGGAGTATGAGAGACAGGATGCAAACTTGTGTTGTTGGAGAACAGTGAAATATGTTGCCAGCCTTGCTATCAATGTTAACTAGTACTTGAAGGGCATTCCCATGCCGGTATTCAATGGGAGTTGTTTTGTTAGTCTGCTCCTTCAGGGTTTGCAAACTCACCTAGGAGAAGCAGCATTTGGTAGACCTGACTGAAGAGATGGTAATGAGGAGCTTACAATACGTAGCCTCTCTGCTTAAATATGATCAAGAAGCAGACTGGTTTCCCAGGTCAAGTGTTGGTTAGAGTATTTTCAGTCATAATAGTTTTGTTAAAATAAAACCAGAAGAATGAGGGGAAACAGCTGCTCAGATGTTTCTTGTCTCCTGAGCAGCTCTGTTCATTGCTGAGTTTTAGTTGCTTCTATCCTTTTTACCTTTAGTTTTCTTCTCCTCTGAAGAGTGCCAGCAAATATCAGAAATTCAAAATGTATTGCTTAATTGTGATTTATGAGATAAATCACATGTTATTACTTTTTTTCTTTGACTGGATGAGCACACACTCCTAAATACTGAGGTCCATTATTCATCCAGGGAGTGGGTGCAGCACAGATACTTACATGTCAGGCTTTGCCCAAAAGGCACATTTTGGGCAAGCTACCTCTGAAAAAGCATTTGCTTGGTAGTGCAAGAACAGTTAAGCTTTCTAGGTAAAGAGGGATCTAGTGTTTGTGCAGGTGTGTTTCTTGAGATGTGCCCTTTTTTGGTAGTTACCAACTTAATCACAAAATACTGAGTTGTCTAGCTGGTTTGTGGATTGAATGCAGCCCTCAGGATGATTATATGTCTGCCAAATGATCTTGACCTGTGTATTTTTTGTTCAAGTCTGGCCCTTTAGCTTACTTGCTCCTGCTTTGCCTATCTTACTGCACAGAATGGCCAAAAGAAATGAGACGTTCAACAGCAGCACAGAAGAGTACCTACTACCTGCTAAGGTGTAGGTGGCCTGTAGCAGCACTTCATGAAAGCTGCAAGATGCTTAATGCTACTCCTTAAATGCTACAGCCTGAGTCTCTGAGCCTACCTCTCTCAAAGAGAGATAGCTCCTTTTTTCTCAAAAACTGGGGTACCCACTCTTTTCCTTCCTTGAGTTCAATGGACAGCCCACTCACACAGCAGGTCCCAAACTGGGCTATTTGGAACCTCTCTTGCTTTCAAGGCAAATGAGCACAAGCCTTTTTTTTTTTAACTGTTACCAGGGCTCTAGCAGACAGCAATGCTGCAGATGCAGGTTTATGGGGAGAGGGGTGGCAAGGAGCTGTGCTTTCCTGGGGCATCACTTGCTTCCCTTGCCTGTGGTGCAGCTGCAGCTGCACATCCCCTGCTCCCAGTGGCATGATCACCTCATGCTTGGCCTGGAGAGGTTTGTGGGTCTTGGGCAGTCTTGCTTTCTGTGACTTTCTTCCTTGCTGATCTCCGAGTGAATGGCAGCACAGTTGTGTCTCAATTTGCCCCATAGAAAATAGTCAAAATATTTATACCATGTGCCAATGTGCTGTGAGACCTTCTCATGTAGCTGTGAAGTCTGGCAGCTTAAGAGCAGTGTCTTACAAACTTTGCTTTGGTTAGATTCTTGCTTCTATTGCTATTCTGACGAAATAATGCTGAGTCATGAATAACTGTAGATCTGTTCAAGGTAGTCAGGTTTCTCAGGGAGAAATGGAGGATCTAGTATCTACAGCATACGTGCCTCTGATCTGTGTGCAGCAGCAATTGCATCAGTTAGGTATTCAGCTGTTAACTTAGCTTTTTAGTGTATCTGACCCACCAGGATACCCTATAATGTAACGTAGAACAGAACTGTGCCAAAAATCAGTTATTTATTCAGTTTTTACACAGTTCGCATTCAGCGTTAACTTCTATTGACTTAAATTGGAGTGAAGCTACAGAAAGAAAGACATAAAATATGACAGACCTCAGAATTTGGCCCTGTATGTTTCCTTCAAAGCAATACTTCTGAATATAACCTGATAGACAGGAGACAGAGAGAGATAGAAAGTGTCAGGAAAATATAAAAGGATAATTGCATTGTTGTACTAGAGCTTGATGTTAAAGGCAGATACATAGAAGTTGCTGTGGCACAGCTCATTAAAAACTAATTGTCTTCTGTAATAATATTTTATGGTTCTATAGCAGTTATCAGCTAAGGATCTTGGAGCCCTCTGCAGGCTCCACCTTATTCTGGCAGTCCCTTCTGTGAGATGCATATATTCTGTCTTCTTTCTGTCGGCAGGGAAATAGAAACAGTCAGGCAAAATGACTTTTCCACAATTGCCTGTTGGGTCTGAGTTAGATCTGGGGTTGGAGCTGAGAACAGTTCGCTTTCACTCATCAGCCATCATATAAACTTTCCCCTTTTCCTACTGCTTTTTCCCCAGTCATCTTCTAGAGAAACATAGAGAAACATTGCAGTAGAAGGAAATGTGTCACTCAATCACTGATGAAATTGCTGCAAAGTGGTTAGAAAACCTTTTGGAGAGTCCAGTATTGGATGGTCCACCATCAAAACAAAATCATATGTTGAGTGGGCATCTGTAGAGATATCTCTTGTGTTTGGTGTTCTGAGTATTTTCATTCTTGGACTGCAGGATGGAAGAGAATGTACACGTATGAAATCTGCCGACCTCTCAAAATTGAGAGGCACTGCTTGTGTTGTGAAGATCAGGAATACAATGCAGAATGATTTGGGGGAATTGGAAAAATGATTTGAAATGTAGGATGCGGTTCAATGGGGCCAAGTGCAAAGCACCAAATTCAGGCTGGACCAATGAAGTACCCAAATGCAAGATGAGGAGAAACTGGAAAGGCAGAAAAAGTGACCTAGGCATTATAACTTCTCACTAGCTAACCCCTAGTCAACAGTCTACTGTTATTCCAAAACATTGATGTTTCTTAAAAAGCAAACATCTGGAATATATAAAGAGGTGTAGCTTGTGAGGTACATTAATTGTCCGATTATTCTGAGAATTAGTAAAAACTCCTGAAGTTTTGAACACTGCTCTTCAAAGAAGATATGAACCAAGTGGAGAGAACTCGGAGGATGGCAGTGAAAAAAACCCATGTCTAGAAAATTTGTCTCACAGAGAAAAGTTAGAAGAAATTGGAGGTAGTCTGTCTGAAAGCAAATAAGAGTTTGCAAATACATAAAGGTGGACAGGACTATGTGTGCAGTGGACAGGACAAGACAGATGTCAGCTCAAATTTTCTAACAATAATGAAGTATTTTAACTGTCAGGAATGCCACATTTCCCTGCAGTGTGAGTGGAGATGGACCAGATGAACTTTTTGAAGCTGCTGCTTTTAATGATTTACTATATCCCCATGCTAGTGTCCATGCGGGTAGTTAGGTGTACTCTTTGAACAGGTGACTATTTGAAGACAGTAGTCATAAGGATATTGGACAAGCAAGTCACACTAACTTGCTATGTTTTAATTTGTTTTGCCATCAGGTCAAACTGGGAGGAGAAGCCCCAAACTCCAGTGTAATCCATATAGCCAAGGGCAGTGATGGCAGCAATAGCAGCTGGAAGAGTGTCGGTGGCAAGTGTGGAACCAAATGCCACCTTCTGGACTTTGCCAACTCCGAGCGGCCACTGGTGGTCAACTTCGGTTCAGCTACCTGACCACCGTTCACAAGCCAGCTGTCAGCCTTCAGCAAGCTGGTGGAGGAGTTCTCTGGTGTGGCTGACTTTCTGTTGGTCTACATTGATGAGGCTCACCCGTCAGATGGCTGGGCTGCCCCTGGAATCTCTCCCTCTTCATTTGAAGTTAAGAAACACAGGAACCAAGAAGACCGATGTGCAGCAGCTCACCAGCTCCTAGAGCGCTTTTCCTTGCCACCTCAGTGTCAAGTGGTGGCTGACTGCATGGACAACAATGCCAATGTGGCCTACGGGGTTTCATTTGAGCGAGTATGCATTGTGCAGAGACAAAAAATCGCCTACCTGGGAGGCAAAGGCCCCTTTTTCTACAACCTGCAGGAGGTTCGGCTCTGGCTGGAGCAAAACTTCAGCAAAAGATGAAATCTATTCTCTGCAGAAGCTATGTCAACAGATGTGTCCCTTTAAGGTGATGTAAAAGGGAAAAAAAGAAAGCATATGCTGGTTTGAATAAGGCCTTTCAGATGATTGCAGGAGAACACATTTGATAGCAAGGTCAAATGAACATTAACTAGCAAAAGAATATAAAACAAAAAACTAACTCCACAGAAACATTATTGTGTGAAAAAAATACCACTCCTGCTCTTGCTATGGGACAGAAGAGGTGAAGAGGCTTCTGTGAAAAGGTGCTGCTGGTGAGCAGGAAGAGTGGTGAGATAAGACCTGTCTCCCAGGAATCCATCTCATGAAGTGGCCCTGGGGTGAGCCAGAAGCCTTTCTGCTTGGAAGGCAATCCATGGAAAGGCAATGCCATGCATTTTCATCAGAGACACTTCTTTAGCCTCCTGTGGCCAATGCAAGCGACCTGGGAGGAACCAGGGGGCTTGCAATTACTTTGCATAGAAATGCAGTGGAGGGTAGCAATTGTCCTCAGATTTTATTCTTCAGAGACTGCAGGAACCAGCATACAATGCATCGTGCCTGCAGACTGGCTGCTCAGATCAAGATGAAACATTGTATGCTGGTATTTGTACTTTCTATGGATGCTTCTGCACAGCATGTTAACTATATAATTCTATCTGTATGCTTGCATCCAGTATGCAGGCCTGTGCCTGCTGAGAAAGATGTTAAAATCTATGGAGTTGGACCAAAAAGACAAAGCTGATCAAAAAAGCCTGTTACAATTTGAAAACTAAAAAACCTGGACTATTTGTTACAAAACAGTGAGAACCATCTAGAGCCTGCATCATGAGACAAAACTCAGCTGATGCCAACCAACACGGTTCTCAGAGCTGACAACACACATTTATCAATATTCTCTGGTTCTTCTCTGTTTCTTTACCCCCTTGATCTCTTTCTGTCTAGCAATAGGCTTAAAGATAATTTCATTTTTAGCTTTTTAAAAAATAACTTATTTCTCTCTTCTATTTTTATTTGAGATAATTACCTTACAGATGTATTTTGGGGATGGGGGAACTTATACACAACTTTACCTCATTTAAATGGAAACCTATCCTGTCATTTACCCTGCTAAATGTAGTCATGCTGATTTTTGCTGTCTTAAATACCTGCAACTAGTTTATAACTAGGTTAGTTTGTCTGGAAGTTAAGTTGTTTGCAGCCTCAGAATTGATTAGCTGTAGTTCTGTTATCAGATCTGGTGATAGCCTGTTTGTTTCACTTGTGTTCTCAAAAGCCTTCCCAGAGAAACAGGTCGGAAAAATAGTGTGAATTAATGTAAGTGTAAAAGATGGCAAAATTTTCATACAAATGGGTTTGAGGAATTATTAATTATGTTTAAAGAGATACTATCAACATAGAGTATACATTAAGTTTAGGTATTTATAAAACTAAAATGATTTAATCAAGCCTGATGAAAAGGCAAGTTAACAATGAGCTAACCCATTAAAGCTGATAAATGAAAACCCATAAGTTGGTGGCCTATCCAAGTTTTCTCTCAACTTTGGCAGGAACATGAAACAGATAAACGGGGTAAGTGGCAAAAATCAAATTAGTTCTTTTAATTTCTCTTGTCAGTTGTCGGGAACATGATGTATTAGTACTAACACAGGAAAGAACAGAAAATACATACATAAATATTTTCATTTTCACAATGTCCCTTTAACATTGTGTATTTCTTCTTGCCTGCTGTCGATCAACTTAGCCAATGTACAAGGAATTTGGAAATGTATTTTCAAGCTCAGATCTGAAATAATGACAGTAACATGAGTGATTTCTCCCATATTCAGGTTCATGCATCCCTTCCTTCTCACATTTTCCTCCACACACTGTTAAACATATACACATAAACACACACAGTTTGGTAATGTGGCTCAGAGAAGCGTGTGAAGAATGGTCTTCAGACCTTGTGGTGAGCCCCGCTTCTCAGAAGGCACATGTGTGTATATGTCTAAGATGAATAATATTAATTATTCTGTCCTCCCATTCATTAATGTTCCTGTAACTCATTGCTCAATGTGGAAGATTGTTACATAGTTTCATGACTAACTGGGATATATAACTGAAACTTTTAAACCTAATATCATAGAAACAGTAACATAGCCAAACTACGTGGTTTATTTAACCCAGTGTCCTACCTCTGACTGTATCAGATGCTTCAGGGGAAGGTGCAATAATTTCTTCTGGAATCTTCAGTAGCTTCAGCCCTTATTATTTTTGTCTTGTCTAATGTGATATCATTGATGTCTCATCATCCTTAGGAGAGGCTGATCCTGAGTTTTGAGACCTACATATTTCTTGAGGTGGGGAATACTAAAATCAAACCCCATCATGTTTAAGAACAAAGGAAACCAAATAAAACCAGATTTTTTTTCAGATTTAAATTGGCTGCTTTTCAATGTCATTCTCATCTCTTGCTCTTGTATGCTAAAACAGTATAAACAGGAGTGATCCCAATTTTTCTTCTGTATGTCAGTGACTATATAGTATACATAGAAATTTACATATCTTTTGTTTGTTTCTTAAGCCAAACAATAATTCACATTCTTATAAGGTTCATATTCTTTGCCTGTCTCTGAATCTCTTCTGCTTTTGCTACACCGTCCTTTTACTCAGGTGATTAAGCTGTAGACGTTACTCCAAATGAAAATACGTATTGGTATACCCAGCATGGCATCTTTTCCTTATTATGTCCTATTCTTCAGTTGTCTGAAACTTTATTAATCCATAGCAACTCTGCAGCCTTTGTAAAACTTAAACTAGTAAGTCTTTTCTTTCTCTCTTCTTTCCCCCATCATATAGTTGAAGTCTGAACTGTTTATCCGGGAAATGCTATCCAAATGTTTAGCACAGCTGTTGAAACATACCTTTAGCTCGGAGGAGAGAGTCTGAGTTAGTAATTCAGTTAGTTAATACACCTTTGCATATCTAAAGTTACAGTTATTTTTCAAGGCCATTTTCTCCTTCCTTTTGAATTTCCATTATTTTGTCTTGTTATTCAGAGATGCCTGTTCATCATACAGTATAAAGGAATTATAAAATTGGCTTCTGTAAATGGGAAATCCACAAGGATTTTCCACACGAAAAAATACACAATAACTTCATTTCTTTCTTGGCAACACAAACGCATTACCCTGCCCAAAACTTGAAGATAGTTCAGCCTCACTGATTATAAAGACTGTAATACATTTTGCAAATCCTTAAATTTCCCCAGAAAAATTGTGGTCAGAAAGCAGGGGAAGTATTTCAAAGAGAAATGGGCTTAGAGGAAAAAAATATCTTTTGTAAGCGGCTGATAGAAATACAAGCTAGCTCTTCATTTTTTTCGTTGACAAAATTAAAACATTTTATAGAAACAGTTTTAAATTAAACTTCACGCATTGTCCTCAGTTAATGATAGAAGTGGCCATATGTTAGATACCCAAAATTATTGTAACAGTGGGTTGTTTTGAGTCCAGGCAGTAATTTTGCTACCTTGCTAGCATCGTACTTCACAACTGGTCTAGTCTGCTGTGAGGCTGGATTTGCTTTTGTCTCTTATTCTCAGTGTTTGAGGGCACTAAACCGTATTACTTGAGGTGCTTCAGTGTGACATACATATTAAGCAATAGCTCACAAAATAGGTGCCTGAAAATATTCTGGAAGGCTACTGTATATAATAGAGACCCCAATACTGTGTCTCAACATTAGTGTGGGAAACTTCCAGTACTTTTTAATTTTGAGCAAGGTAAGAAGCTGGGCTATCATTCTACATTGTTTTGTGCTTAGCATCATTTATTAAGTACTGTATAAAATGAATGTAAAACATTTTGTACAGGTGAAAACGATAGCATTTTGCTCTTGTTTATGTAGACAATGACATAAATTTAAGGCAGCAGGAAAACATGCCCTATTAAAAAGAAAGAAATATATTATGAAATATATTGTTGAACAAGTGTCTGAACACTGAAAAACAAGATGAAATCATTTTTATGAAGGTGATCTTGGTAGGGAAACCCACAAAACTTCTCAAAAAGGTATCAGTGCTACGCGTTGCGGTGTGTGTGGGGAGGGAGGTTATATTTCTGTATGTGTGAAAGTGGCTTTTCTGTGATGTGGAGTGTAGGTTTAAGAGTTTTTAAGACTTCATTAAGTACTATAACCAAAGTAATAAGAGGTATCAGGTAGGGAATATTGGCCAGTTTTGTTCAACTCTACACCATATCTGTGCCAGATCCATATTCAGTGATCTTCAGCCCCAGTTTGGAGGCTTCAGAGAAGAGAGATTGGGGTGAGACAATGAAGGCTTGTGTGCTTTATGAAGATCGCTAACAAAAGAGTAATTAACTCAGTTGGCGTTCAGATGCCCTCACACTGGCATTCCTCTGTGCACCTTAGTGTTTCTGTATTTGAAAGAGGGATCTCTTTGGGGCTGTTAATAAGAGCGCCGGGGTGTAGATGCTTGTGTGTGCTGACTATGTGTGTGTCATTGTTTAAATGTCAAAAATACACTTTGTAGGAGAGCCAGCAAAATTTTGTTACAACATGGTGCTCCATGAAATGTGCTTTCTAGATTTGTTTTTCTTGTATTATAATAAACAATAAAGGAAAATATATCTCTTTTGTGTCTTCTTATTCTAATATTGGTTATTAATATGCAGTGGAATCTTGACATTAGATGGAAGAAATTTAAAACTGTATTTAATACAATAGCCTACACCACCCTGACTAGATCTTAAGCAATGTGAGCAAACTGCTTTATAAATGGTGGGACTAATTTAATATCTGCCTACTCAGCTTTTAAGAAAGATAAGGGGGAGAGAAACTGAGCGCTTCAAGGACAGCAGTTGAGTCTGCACAGAATTGCACTGTTCAAAAAAGTTACGTGCTTGAAGAAGGCATGCCAAGCTGTGCATAGCACATGAAACCTGGATGAATTGGTTGTGAATGCATCAGTTATACATACAAACACACAAAAGTTGAAAAATAAAATTAGAAGCACAGCTGAATAACTGTTACAGGAAAAAAAAAAAATTAAATGAAAGAAAGTCTGGCAACTTCCTAAACAAACTCACTTTGTGATTTAGTTGTATTATAGAAATTTCCTCCTCTTTGACATCTTTTGTTTCAGTAAGCTTTATAGGACCCTACGTCTGAAAACTGCTTGTGAATATGGGTAAGAAAGAACAAAACAAATCACCAAAAGGAAAGTCATAGAAAAGGTTACATCTAAGTGTCCCAAGCAGAAATGTTCATTACAGTGTGCTGGATAGGCTGGATCCAGTATCCAGTAGGCTGGATAACGCCCAAAAGTACTGAAAGGAAACTTTTGAGTCGTGTGAATATTCCTGTAATCTGGCCGTTAGTGGTTATGACCTTTATATCAATTGTTGCCATAAGGAGCTACTCAATATTCTGGAAGAAATAAAAACATCTCTCAGGGCTTGCTTCTTATTTCACAGCTGTATGAATCAGGCGAAGGCAGATGTGATGCAATAACAGTTTTATTAGAAAATAAGATCATTAATAAATAACTTGTTACCAAAAATTAGACTTGACTACTCCCAAATATTTGTAAGAGTATTTTTTTCTGGAATGGATGGTGTCCATGGTAAAAGGAAAAAAAAAAAAATAGAAAATGGATTATTTATAGAGCAGTATCTCAAGAGGATTGACTGCTGCTCAAGGTCTTACTTTCTGACAAAGAAGAGAATTCCTGAGGCATAATAAACCTTTTCCAAATATAAACTTCAAACAAAGAAACTAAATGTTGGTTAAAGGCTTTAATCACAGACAGAACAACTTCAGCTAAAGTGAGTATCACTTCCGTGGTTTCATGCATCACTTGACTCACAGTATATGCCTATATGCTTCTAATGTTCATGTTAATGAATCCACCAGCTTAAATGTGTCTTATAGAGCTAATATGAAGTGGAAACACGTTGAGTGAGCATCCTGTTCAAATCCTTAAGGCCTTAAAGATTTGTGAGCCTCTATATCACTTAACTAGAGAAGGAGCATCGATTTTAGGTCATATATATGAAACATATGAATACCTCAAGTGTTTTAGTTCTCTCTGAGATAGCACCTATTATATAAAATTAAAGAAGTAGCAAGCAGGAGAAAATACTCTTTGTAAATCAGAATTTCCCATATTTTCATATGTATATTTGTGTTATCCATACAAAAGCTACTGTGACTTTGTTGGGTAGCTGTGCAGGTAATAGGAAGGGAAGTTTTCTCCAAAGCCTTATCTTCCTTAGGAATTAATCAGCCTTTGATGTCCTTTAACCCTGTTCTTTTTCCCTTATATCCTTCCTGCACCTGATTTCCCATCTCTTGCTCGTTCCAGCTCGTAATACCCTTGGTGATGATTCCCCCGTCTCAGCCTTTGGTTTTGTGGAGTTTGCTTAAGGCTACAGATTAGCTGAGGACTTCAAGTATGAGTACTTTTAAAAGCATGTCAGTTGTCAGAACATGAAGTGAGGTATGGGAGAATACAGCATTTTGTTCTGTTTATCTGTGTATCCTCAGTACAGATCATCTGCATACAGGTTTGTTCTCAAATATATTTTTCCATGTGCCAACCTGCAGAGCTAAACACTGGCTTTCTGGGAACATTATTACAGCACGCACAAGTATTCAGCTTCCTGCAGACTGGAAGGGAGCGAACATACACGTTTTAATCTCGGTCCTAGCTTCCAGAGTTCGCATCTCCCCATGTCAGTCAGCAGTTTGTAAAGACTCATAAAGCCAATGCTCCAGCCTCACACAGGTTGAAGGTCTGAGCACTGGAAGTGCCATACACTGGACCTGGCCAGATGTCTTATGAGACAAATCTTTCTGAGGTTTTCTCATATACTGACAGGAAATTAGACCAATCCTTCCAAACCAGAAATTGGTGGACTATGCTTGTAAATGAAAAGCATTTGCTTCATGAGAAAAGGAAGTCTTGTAGCTAATGCTTCTATGGAAGGAGTAGTGAATTTTTACTAGCTGCAGAAGTTCTATCTAAGTGATCCTTGCAAATCTTTACAGATGGACTGAATGGCACTGTGGGGGGCTCAGGATTTCACAGTGCTAAAAATGTCCACAGCAGTTCACCTAAACACTGAACACACCTAATGGAAAATAGCACATCTTTGCCAGTTGCACTTCTGGGGCATCTCAAAGTACTTGAAATACAGAAGTACATCTCTACTATAGGCTAATTTGACAGCAGCTAGGCTGGATGCCTTTACTGAAAGTGCATATAAACATCATAGCTATTGTCCCAGGATACTTCTCTTGCCTGTCACCAACACCTGTGTACCTCAGTATAATGTTGCTTCTCTGTTGTCCAATACCATGGCAAAACGTCCAGCATCACACCTAGTTCCTCTGGAGCAGATTGCAATGACCTTTTAATTTATACTGTGTGACACTGGTGCTGAGCTGATTTGAAGTTCAACTCATCCTATTTATTATTGGGACGAATATTTCTGAGACAGTAGATCAACAAGTTTCCCAGCACTGTTTTCAGCAGCAGAAGTATCACAATAAGTGAGACTGGGACAGAAAGTTCAACAGACCTTTTCTGTTCCTATGGTACTTACTATATAATGTTAATTGCAGGAATTTTCTCACTATATGTTTAGGTATGTGTAAAAATCTCCATGAGGCTTCCAGTTGTATTTACTTAGGTCACCAAACAATGGGACTTTCAGTATCTGAAATGGAATTTTACAGGACACAAATATTTTTTTCATGTTTCAGAAACTGTGTAACTGTGACAAAGTCAGGAGATACTCCTTGAGATTTATTACAGCTGTTTGGATTTGTTTCTGTGAGTTGTAGTCGGAAGCGGAAAAACAGGCATTGTAAGCCCTGTATCATGATCCATGTCAATGCAAGGCAAAAGGAAGATTTTCAGGGCACACACCAGTCCTTCATGACTTCTAAAGCATTACTCTCATTGCCCCTGTTCTGTAAGCAGATCATCACTCTTGAGAAGAGGCATGCTGGAGTGGCCCAGTGGTGCTATGCGATCTTTTTCCTTTAAAGGACAGAATTTCCCCTGAACTGACCACTTCAGAGCAACAACAGGAAAGAAAAGAAAAAAAAAAAAAAAGGAGATCATGAGAACTAGGTAAATTTCCATTCCCAAACTGGCTGCGGAGGAGGAAGACTTTCCTGTTACATTTATGCTGTTTTAATCAATTTCATGTTTTCTCCCGCTACAGAAGCGAATGGGCTGCTTCAGTGATTTAAACATTTACAGTGCCAGAGCAGCCTGTGCTAGTTGAATCACTTCAGCTTTTTCCCTGCCTTTGTTTGAGGCCAGGTAAATAGATACAAGTCATTACTGAGATCATTGCAGTCTGGATCATTACCCAGAATACCATCTGCCAGTATTTTGTCAAGCTTCCTTCTGTTAAAAACCCATTATATTACATGTGATGTTCTTTTATGGACAGCAGATAAATCAGTTCACTTGACAGATAAATATGAACCCAAGTAACTATTTTTTAATTGTGTCTACTACCACGCATTGTCACTCATGATGTATTTAATCATTGATAATACTTTAATTAAATACGTCTTAAATATGTTTGTCTTGTCAATAGAAGAAAAAAACAGATGGCATCACTTGATAGGGCTTTGAGTTTACTGTAGGCTTATTTTTTCATGGACATGCAATAAAGAATTCAATTTAAAAGTACATACATGTTACTAAAATGTAGCATGCATGCAGGTTTGCTTCTGATTAGAGTAACATTTAGAGAACAAGAACTGTTGTGTAAAGTTGGTAATACTTGAATTTGGAATTGAAATTAAGAAGTAATAGTATCTTTATTAATGAAAAGGACTTTCACATACAGTTTGAAAGGTTTTTGTGTGCATTGTTGGAATAACTATTTTGAATACAGTGGGCAACTAAAATACAGGATATTCCTGTTTAAGTGTGTATGTATGCTTAGACTGCATAATTTTCAGTTTTATGAGAATGAAAGAAAACAATGCTCATTTTCAAATTTAAAGACTGCTTTATATCGCCCTTTTTTTAGTTTTCATATCTTCGCGTGTTAAAAAATGCTATGGCATGTCCTGAGGATAACTCTACTGGAAAATTAATCACAGTTCATACGAGATCATACTACTCAGTTTGCTTTCTTGGTCCTGGCAGCCTGAACCAGAGATGCTTGTGAGTCACCACAGAATGCAACAATCAGTGTCTCCTTCAGGGCAGCATGTAAATTTACAAATAAGTCCATCATGTGATTAACATTTCTTCAGGATTTATGAGCTTAAAAAAATTAAATGTGGTTAACCTAAATACAACTGATATAATAGAACTTCACAGTTCATACTTTCCATTATTCATCACTCTCTTTTGAAATATAATCTTCTGTGATATTTTTTTTTAGAAACATTCCAGGCATGAACTCATCCCAAAGTTGTTGGGTTTTTTGTTATTGCCTTTTTTTTGTTTGGTGGAAAATTTCAAGACATTTTACATTGCTATTTCAGAATGTGGTAAAGAATAGAAATATATCCACACAGAGACATGTATATTTTTCCCATGGGAAAAAAAAAAAAAGACATGATCACACTTAAACAAAAGGAGATGGCCATATCAAGCGTGACTGACATTTTTCACCTAATACATTGCACATAAAAACTCTTAAGTAGGAATCTTCAGGAAAAATAATACTCATGTAAGCTGTTCAAAAACTTGCAGATAAGCATTTTTCTGAGGAAGACAACCACACAAGCATTTTTCTGAGGAAGACAACCACATAATACAAACTGTGATAGTACTTGCCACAGTCTAGGACTTCATCAGTTTTCTAATCATAAAGATGAAGGCTTGGATGAACATGGAGGATGACTTCTTTAGAGCAAGTTTTCAAAAAAAGTCAGGGCATGTTAAAGGAATACCACTGGAAAATACATGCCATCCAGCGTGTCTCTATTTTCAGAAGATTTTTCTTTCCATGGATAAAATCAGCCCCTTAGCCAGCCAAACTCTCATTATGACTAGCCAGCTATTTCTGTAGAGCCTTGCTGAGAGTAACTTTTTTTTTTTTTCTTTATTCTGTGGTCTCCCTGCATCTCTAAATAGGCAAATGTAATTGCACAGCTCTGAAAAAACACCTTCTTTCATGAGCTTTTGGAGACACATATACTTCCTTTCCCATCCACCTTATCCTGCATTCCTGACTTACAGGTAACCTGTTCAGTGCAAAAGCCTGTGCCTGTGTTTCTGGGGGCACATCAACACACCCAGTGTACACAGGGTCTGCATACTCTTAAGAGCATGTTCTGGCTGTGCCTGCAGTTGTGCTTGTTGGGGCATGTGTAGAAAGTAGACAGATCTGGGCCACAGTGTGGATATGGTCTTTTGCGTCCAGAATGTCACCTGTAAATATTTCTTGCAGAAATATGTGAATGACTTGCTTCATTTTCTTTCTTCTTCCACATCAGTGTCACGACCATAGAATCATAGAATCAGTTAGGTTGGAAAAGACCTTTAAGATCATCTAGTCCAACCATTGACTATACCGTACCTGGTCCACCATTAAACCATGTCTCTAAGCACCACATCTACACGACTTTTAAACACATCTAGGGATGGTGACTCAACCACCTCCCTGGGCAGCCTGTTCCAATGTTTGATAACTTTCAGTGAAAAAATTTTTCATAATGTCCAGCCTAAATCTCCCCTGGTGCAACTTGAACCCGTTTCCTCTTGTCCTATTGCTAGTTACTTGAGAGAAGAGACCAGCTCCCATCTCACTACAACCTGCTTTCAGGTAGTTGTAGAGAGCAATAAGATCTCCCCTCAACCTTCTCTTCTCCAGACTAAACAATCCTAATTCACTCAGCTGCTCCTCATAAGACATGTTCTCCAGACCCCTCACCAGCTTTGTTGCCCTTCTCTGGACACGCTCCAGCACCTCAATGTCCCTCCTATACCGTGGCGCCCAAAACTGAACACAGTACTCAAGCTGCGGCCTCACCAGCGCTGAGTACAGGGGCATCATCACTTCCCTACTCCTGCTGGTCACACTATTCCTGATACAGCCAAGACGTCATGTCCTACCTGTTCCTCCACTGCCATTGGCCGTACCAAACTAAGTATTAATAAGGCATAGCATACATACAGACCAAAGATCCAAAGACAGCGAAGAATAAATGTATTTCTTAGACCACATAAAATCTTCTCCTTCATCCAATGGATTGGATGGGAAGAAGGACAGTTCTTGAACACCAGGAGCTTCCAGGACTGTTGAACAAAGGGATGAATGAGCTCCCAGGACCACCTCACCCCCACCCCCCTCCATTCCTGCACACATACATGAGGACGAGCTGCTCAACTTTGTTTTCATGTGTTGATATTTCTTATGCATTAGAAAATTACAACTGATGTAACTTTAGAAAATAATGTCAGAGAAATGGAAATGTTGCCAGAATATGAAGGAACAAGCAAAAGAAAAGGAAAATCCCAGGACTGAAGGTCTCCTTCAAGGAACTGAGAAGGATTCAATGTGGGAATCCATGAGCACTGTCTGCAGTCATGTACAGTAAACCCATGGCCTAATAAGGTTGTTTTACCCAAAGTGGACATACTCTGAGAAGTGTGTTTTTACACTGTACACACTCAAAGCATTCAAGGAGGACATTGGATGTTGACATTTTAATCAAGGAAAAATTCAGGTAATTATGACAGAAGGTTGACAGGTACGCTATAAAAGATAAAATTTGAGGAAGAAACTCATCTGACATTCCCTTCTATCTGCAGCACTCATCACAAGGTCAGAGCTTCACTTGCCCTGTTCTTGTCTACAGCCCCTTGGAGTTTGTATTAATCTGCAGTTTAGGAGGGGGGTGAGCATCAGAAAAGATCAAAGAAGAAAGACAGCCTTGGAATCAGCAGTGAAACAGTAGAATATTGACAAAATTAGCCCTTTCTTCACCTCAAATAATTCAATGTCTGATTCCTGAAGATTTATTTATGACTCTGTGGAGTATTTCCTTTAAAAAGAAATCATTGCCTTTAATTAACCTCTTGGACAGCTCTCCAAGCTTTCTTCAAATATCAGACTTTCGCATGCGCACACACACACAGAAGAATATCTGAATTTGTCCGAGGTAGCATAACAATTACAAGACATATTAGCCCTCATACGCCTTTAGGTTCTATCTCATATGGAAGAGCAGGTTTGGGAAAAGAGCTAAAGAATGGTTTTGACTGTTTCCATAATACATTAAAGGGATTTTGTTCAGCTTTTTCTGAATCAGTGGTTAATATCAGTGAGAGGACAGGAACACTCAGCTGATCACTGGCTGGTTTTCGTCCATGGTGTCCCAACACTTCTGCAGTCACAGGTCCAACACTTCTAGATGTCTTATTGCAAACTGGCACAGGATTGTCCCCTGCAGTGTATTATCTAGGGCTTTCTCCATTCCAGTTTGAAGTGGCAAGACACTTAACTACTTTCCATTACAATTTAGAAGTTCAGTTACCTTCACATGAAAGTTTTTGGGTTTTTTTCTAACTGGCAGGATAAAACTTTGTTTCCCTTTTCTGAATTTTCTGAGACATCTGATCTCCTTTGTTATTAACTGAAAATCATGCAAACAAACCACATGCATTTATCCAGGCTGTTATCCAACCCAATTCTGCCAAGTTTCCTGTTTCTCAGCCCTTTGCTTTAAACCTTAGACCACACTGCCTAGTCCAAAATCTATTTAAAAAATCACTTATATATAAATAAGGTTTAGAGTAGTCGTAGGATTTTGAAAATCCCAGGTATAAAAATCAATAGCCAACATTCTGTATTGGTCTTTTATAAATCCAGGAGCCATTTGCAAACATAATCCAGGTTTTGCTCATCCAAATTTTGCTTGGGATACATAGAAGCATGTGCTTTATGCTAGCCTTTCCTCTGTTTAAAGCAAGAAAAAACAAGATGTGTTAAAATTGCCACTGTAGATTTTTGGAGGAAACTGGTAGTTCAGACAGAATATTGTATAGTAAATACTCACTGAATACCATGTTATACTTTGGAACTTACTTGTAGGGTGTTGGTTGATATTGGTAACATTTACAATAAGAATTCAGTTTTTCTGCCTTATTTCCATAAAAGCTGAGAATCTCTCCTTTCCACCATCACTTTAATATTACTCAGGGAAGCAAGCAAAACATCCCTTTATTTATTTCTTGCAACACTAGATACTTTCTGTTTCACTACTAAGTCTTCCAGGTCTGCCATTATTCCTGACAATTCGTTATGCATTTATGTCATTAGGGATCTCTACCTTTCACGCAACAGGCACAGGTAGGCCTTGTTGTTTAAGCAGCATTCAGATCTGTGGGCATTTTCTAGGAGGGTTTTTTGTTTGGTTTTTTTTTTCCCCAGAAACTAGGCAGCTGCAGGACATCATATGATCAGTGGCCCAACAGTTAGAGCAGTGCTCTCCGAATTGGTATTGCACTAGAGATCCTCTAACACAAGTCTGGAGGCTGCTGCCTGGCAGGCCTCGATGACCCTGGGCACTACTGAATTTCTGTTAAGCTTGCACAAGAGTAGTGGTATTTCCCCACTCTCTTTCAAAATTTTAGTTTGCGCAAGTCCCTTTTCCTTCCTTGCATTTGACCAGCTCGCAGCGGGCAGGGGATCCAGTCCTGCTTATTACAAGTTCAGTCCTGGCACTCTGGGCTTTCACGTGAAGCTCGGGCACGGGCCAGCTCTCGCTGCATTCCTGTAGCAGGTGGTTAGAGGACAACTGCTGATAAGCTGGTTCTCAGAGCTCGTTTGATGATGCTGTGCTGAGTGCTGCCTGGGTGTCGTGCTCGTTGCTGAGCTGTATATGGAGGAAAGGTCAGAGCAAGTGGAATTGGCATAACCCTGACCCAAGCCTGGGTAAATAGTGCATGAAAAAGCATTGCCAAGCTAGAGAAGACCTACCAAGTATGTAGTCCACGGCATAAAAACAAACAGTACTACCAGGACCTGTGATCACCTATACTGATCGAAGTACTGCTGTTTGTTTGTGGGCTGTCTATTTGTAAGGACTACAGATTTTGTTATTTTTAACTGACTCTTGTGAAACTGCCTGACAATGCTGCTTTTTTTTTAAGTTCTGGGCACAACGTATTCAAATGTTACATTCATTTAGTCCTTACCCTCAAACACACATGCACACCCATATCGCAAAAGACGTCTCAGGCACTTCATAAGTTAAGGGGCTGATTTTTCTACAGAGTTCTGCTCCCATACAGGTAACTTCATAAATGACCAGATTCCCAGAAGAACATGACCTACCAGTTTTGTGAACTGGAAGTAAATGGGACTGAGATTCTGCCACTAGAGTTTTGGGAGCTTTCTGATTACGCAAAATCTGAGAGCTTTGCTTGTCGCTCCATCAAAGAGATACCAAGCCACAACCAAAAACATTTGGAAATCATATAAGACCAACCTGCGTTTCAAGTGATGGGCATTAAAGAAAACTCCTTAGGCTTATTTTCATCTTCCTTAATACAGGCTAATGCTGCTTTCTTGTCTTTGAACAGCAGCAGGCTCTGGACCTGTCCCTTTTCTGGCTTATGCACTGCCAGGCCTGTTTTCAGTTTCTCCTAATCTGCAGCCCAGAACATGTGGAAATCCCAACAGACATGTTAAATCCTTGCCTTCCCATGGGGTTGTTATTCAGTGAACACCCCTGCCTTTGAGCTCTCCCCATGACAATTGAATGCCTTGTTCAGGGCAGAAAAGTTTGGGTTTTGGTTTTTTTTTTTTTTACTGAAGAGAGAAGGTGAAGCTTACACATAGCCAACAAAAAGTACTTGCTGGTATTAACCAGGATCTGATCTGACTGTCTTCTACTGGTTTTGGTAAGTAAAAAGATATGTGTATGCATTACTTTGAACAAATGAGACATCCCCAGGTACTAGTGCTATGGAATTATTTTTGTTAGACTGGGCAGAGCTGTGCAGTTCACCGTGGAGGGACACATGCTTCTTGTTGCTAGCTAGCTTTGTATTTAAGCAGAAGAAAGACCTGATCATCGAATATTGCTGGTGGCTAGGCCAACTCTAAGTTTTCGAGGCAGAAGAAAAATTTTGAAAGAATGTGGATTTGCACAACAAAAGATCAACAACAACTTTAGCAAACTTGAAAATAAAAGACACTAAGACATCTTTGTACATCAAAACTGTAAAACTCTACAAACCTACCCTAGCCTATTTGGCACTCTGTGAGGACAGAAATAACATGCTCAGTTCATCTAGTGCTCAGTTTTTCTCTTGTTTAACAATAGCCTTATTTGAGAGGAAACTCTCCTGCCTTCCTTCATTTACCAAGTAATTGGTAATTGCTAAATTGAACCTGAGGCAGGTGTAAGTTTATACTGCCCCTGACACCCCAGGCACAAAAGGACTCTGATTCCTATGCTAGTGTTTCCAGCACAGTGTAGCTGAGAGTTTAGCTGTAGAGTTGTCTCTGCAGAGGCATATCAGAAGTGGGTTTATTTTTTAATATCTTCTTACATAAAGGTTCTGGATACAAGTGCCAGGTATGTGCTCTTAGCAAGTGCTTGGGCTATCCTTTAGGGGGAAGGGACCAGTAGTGAAGCTCTTTTAGGTTTATGGTTGCTTCCAAAATCTGAAAGAGCGTGTTGCTTATACCAGATCAATTCCAGACATGCCGATGTGCTGGCTGGGACCGAGAAATTTAAAGAGGGTAGGAGCTTTTACCTTTCTTCATATGCATGTCCCCTAGCATATTTCTACTGTATCCTGTAGTATAAGCATTTTTTTTAGCCTCTGGCTCAAGTGTGTTGGTACTTTCAGTGTTGATGATCCCTTCTGCACTGTAAAGGGAGCAAAAATAACAGTCTTTAAAAAACATTTGGCATTCAAGCATAAAGAGATTCAAATACCCCACAACAAAGATGATAGTCACTTATCCCTATGCTCCAGGCTGACTGCCCTCAAAATTCTTCAGCTTAAACTGTGATGGTCAGGGCCTGGGGTGTATCACAGACTTCCTGGCTTTGTCCTCGGGGTTATTGCAACACTTGTGCTGTGCTGTGCAGGGACAATGAGATGGTGGGAAAGGGCTCTCAGATCTGGGGTATGACTTCTTTGCAACTGGTACTTAAGTTTGGAAATTGTGAGGACACCCAGTAATGTGGCTACAGCTAAATGACTGCTTTACCCCTTACATAATGAGTTGTAAGGGAGACACTCTGAGAGATTGTCTGGTTGTTGGCTTTAGAGAGTTGCTGAAAGGCCTTCAAAAATCTGGGTGACTCTTGCATTAGCTAATGTTCCCGATATGTGCTCAGAATCAATCACTGGGGACTTTGTCAAGGTTAAACAATTAATTAGTTGTAGTGATTGATTACATCTCACCTCTTAATTCCTGAGCAACTAGTGAATCATACTAATTTGCAAAATAATTCCCATGCCTTTCCTTTATTCCTCCACACTGTTTTCCCATGTATCTCCTTGAAAGCTCAAGGGTGGACATGCTGTTTTCCAGCCTGGAGTCAAGAGCTGCAAAGAGCCAGCTGTGTATTTGATTTCTGTAGTTGCTCTCAGGCAGTTCGTAGTTGTTTAGCCTGGAGAGCCAAATAGCTCTGGGGCAAAGTAATCGGTCTCCATGCATGGTTTACAACTAATTGTAGTACAGGAGCAGCCTGGAGCACTGGATATCTCTTTCCAATACTGTGATACTCAAACAAGTAGGATATTTTTGAGACGTGCCAGCTTCTTAACCTCAAGACTCTATGTGATAAATATGCTATAGCAGGTTAGAACATGCAAAGAAATCTCCCGCCTTCCCCTTATGACATAGTGTTTTCACACTCACAGAGCAGCAATTTTTATAGTATCACACATTTGTAATAGAGAAGGGAATCTTTTTCTCTGTCCTACAAAAGAAGTAAAAGAAGTCAGAAGGTAAAAACATTTTCAGATTTGTGTGTTCAAATTGAGGCTTCTGCCTTTTCTTTAGTTGGCTAAACTCCATGATCTGTTTTTTGGAGATTCTCAGTGTTGGTTTATCAATGTATGTTTTCATGAGGAAGAAGGCAGGGAACGCACAGCTGAGATTGTTCATTACAGTTGTTCCACCTAATTTGGGAAGACCTAGGCTGTGGGGTTTACAATTTCTCAAGTCCAGCTCTGTGAGAGGACCCACCTTTAAGAGATGTGTTAGTTTTGTCATGTTGGATTTGATTTATGAGAGAATATTCTAAAACTGGCTTAGTTTAGGGATGCTGAAATAGAAAGATATAACAGTCTGAAAAACTGCTAGAGGGCGGGCAGGGGAAAGGAAATAGTTAGGATGGCAGGCAGGATAAATATAAGCAAAGGAAAACTGAGATGAAACATCGTAAGAAAAATCCTGGAATTAAAATATATTCAGCTGAGTTGCAAGTATAGTTGCATAATCCTAGCACCTTAGGACACTCAACGTTGGATTAGAAATACACCAGAAATGCAACTGTGTATCTATAGGTTCTATCTGTAAAATCTATCTAAAGAAGCTACCTACAGTTTCTGTGTTTGTCTCCTCTTTCTCCATTGCCTTTTAAAGCACTTCTCACTGCAATAGCAGAAAAGGGTTGGGGGAAACCCGCTGAGGCAGGGAAGTGGTCTGCATGGCCTATGTACCTGTTCTGAACACAAGCTCAGAAGGCCAGTTCTCTTTCTTTAGCAGATCACTGTGAGCACATTCCCATGTAAATAGGTAGGATTTCCTGGGAACAAATCCTTACAAAACCTTTCTTTCACTCCTTCTGCTAAAACAATGTTTCCACGTAACCTTACAGATAGCTGAACCTAAACTAGATTTTTAGATTCCCAAACCTAGCTGAACCTGAATGACAGTGGCATCACTCCTTCTCCCTCAGCCATGTAGGAAGCACTCGTAGGTCATTATATTACAAAGCTAAACATCCCACGTGGTTTTCCTATGTGTCTAATAAACCAGATGTATCT
Organism: Burhinus bistriatus; assembly: GCA_013397275.1. Lineage (NCBI taxonomy): Eukaryota > Metazoa > Chordata > Aves > Charadriiformes > Burhinidae > Burhinus > Burhinus bistriatus. The sequence goes on along the minus strand of VYXH01011584.1, from coordinate 340,301 downwards.
TTTATAGTGGGGTGGTGGCTTTTTTGTGTTTTGTCTAGTGGGGGCAATAGAACTTAAGTCCTCTCCAACACCAGTGTACTGTCTAATTTTTTTTTTTTTTTTAAATTTCAGTGTCCTCAAATAGTGGTTTTAAACATAGGGCAGACAGTAAATTTGGGTCCTTTCCAGCTTTGGAATTCCAGCAGGTTTGCTAGACTTCAGTAATTTATTTTTTTTTAAAGTTATTAAAGCTGGCAGGCAGGATTCAGCCATTACCAGGATTTCATATAATACTTCTATTCCCTTACACACTGCCAGTTGCTAACAGCACATGGAGCAAATCCTAGGTGGCCCAGCTTCTGGAAGCTGCAGGCTGAGTTAGTTGAAAAGGACTTGAGACACACTGCCCAATTGTAAGGCTTTTTTTAGATGGTAAGTCATCCTACAGCTTAAAACTAGAAATGAATCCAGACAAACATCCCTGAACTTGAGAGAAAATATGGATACAAGCTTTGAAACTAATATTTTTCTGTACTGGAAAAGAACCCCTTAATTTTCTATTTATCCCATTCCTCCTTTCCATAACAAAGCAGTATTTTTCTGATCATGTGAATTTTGTTTACTGACTACCAAGTAATTACATGGTGAGTAATTGGATGGCTTCTCAGGACTGGAAATGGAATACTGACTGCTTAACCTGTAGGTATTTCAGTTCTGTACTACCCCAGCAGTGAGTGCAGATGGGTCTCAAACGTCTGCTGCGTGCCATGTGGTGGGGTCAGCCCAGTGGAGTCAGATGTGCATCACAAGTAACCACTAGCTCTATTGGAAGCCTTGGGAAAGGCGCAAGGACAAAATGGGTCTTAGGAAGAACATCCCTCTAACTTTTGTCATTGTCTGGAGGGACTGTATCTATGCCTATCTGGAGAACATAGAAGGGCTCGTAGTAACCCAAATCTCAATTTGTTCATGCTGAGTACCTGCTGAGCTCTGTTATCTTTCACTGACACTAGATGAAAATTAAATATTTGATTTAGCTGCAGGATTTTAAGTAACTGCCTAAATCACTGGTGGAAAAGTAAATATGATTTTAAAATAGTACAGAAACTGCCAGAAGGAATCCATACACAGCACTACTTTCGTTGAGAGGGGAACAATTCCTGCCATTTCACAGCAGTGGATGTTTTCTTTCTTACCCAGCAGCAGTTGATTAGCTACCCTGAGCTGTTGTAATCTGCACCAGGTCCCACTAATATGCCTGTTTTTTTGCTTAAGAAGGAATGGTGAAAAAATGCAGCCCAGCTGTTACAATATAGAAACTTACAACATGAGCAAAGCTTGTGAAAAGCAGCCCAGCACAGAGAGAGCTTTTATTCATATGGATAAAGGTTTTTCTCTTTCTTTTTTTTTTTTTTTTAAATTCCATTGAACATTTTCCCCCCTA
>VYXH01011584.1:204888-338852 GCA_013397275.1 Burhinus bistriatus | reverse complement strand
CAATCTTTTTCTTTTTTTTTTTTTTTTTTTTAAATCCCATGGAACATTTTCCTCCTATAGCTTTTGTAAATCTTCTTCCCCTTGTTGCTGGGAGATTTAAAACAAACAGCCAAACAACCAAGAGTGTTTAATGAACTCTGAATTGCCTTGTTATTAACTGAGAGAATTTCTAGGTTTCCCACTTCCCCAATTGGCCTAAAATCACAAAAATAACCTCATCTTGTTATAATCCTATTTCACAACTCGTTTTTCACCGCTCAATTCCACCCTAGACTGGATTTTCTTTCTTCTTAGCTCTCATTTTTCCCCTACCACACATGTATCCACTCTTCCTCTCTCTCACAAAAAAGCTTGCTCACACGCCCCCGCACATCCACGCTCACATACATCAGGAGTGGTTTACAGCTCAATTTGAAAGACGTTTCTTCACAAAAAAAAAAAAAAAGTTTTCACTGTTTCTGATGTGGAGCACAACTAACAAAACAAAGGAAACCAGAGTGGGCAGCAAAACCCTTGTGGTCTGCAAGCTCAGTTGTGGGAAATGTGGTGTTAATTTTTCTTATTTTAAAATCCTCTAATGCCTCTCACAGAACTTGAAAGAACATTTTGTTTACTTAAAAAATAAAAAAAAAATAATCTGATGAATTCATTATATGGGATTTATTTGGGTTCTTTCTTTTTCTTAACTAGGAAAGCTTGTAGGAAAACAGGATATTTGTCTCTGAAGAGGTTGTCTGCTACTTATTTCCCACATAAACTTCCTGCTGTTGCTACTTCAGAAACTACTGTCTAATCATCTGCTTGTGTCCCAGGCCTTTAACTCTATCACTGTGCACCTGGTCCCCAAAACATCAGCTTTCAAATGAGTTTGCCCTCTCATAGCACCCTGGCCCCTAATTTCTTTAGCATCCACTGACTAGGACACCCGTCAAGATTGCCCTCAGTCATCTTTCCCTTTAATAACCATTTTGTTCCCCCCTGTCCCTCAAATTTCCCTGTTTCCTCTCATGCCATTCTTCATAGTACCTAAACTTGAACTGTCACCATCTTCTGTTGTAGCCTGTGGGAAGGAGCTCCTTCCTTTTGTGGATGCTTCAGCACTGTCTCACTGCATACAGAAAACACCCACAGGCTCACAAATCTCCCTGGAAATTTGATTTCCTGTTTTTCTTTGACTTCATATTCACTCCTTTCACCCTCACATTAGCACTTTTGTTGTGACCTTCCTTTCTTTAGTTTTATTCTCTATGGAATGTGGTAATGCTTTTTTTTTTGTTTGTTTGTTTTAATGTGATAAAATGCCATTTTCTTCAGTCAGGACAGATTACACAGTCAGCTGTGTATTAAAAGGTCAATGTACAAAAACCTTATAAGAGTATCGATCAGCCTGGAAGCTGGTGATATTTTTGTAATGTCCTGGTGACACAATGATTAAACTGATTAGGCCATAAATGATGAGGACATCCACTTCAGTCAGTTCAGCTCCTGGAATAGCCCTCCAGCCCCCAGTCTCCTAGTGTTCTGGATAAATGTGCTTGAAGTTCGTCGTAAAACTCTAGGTCAATGGACTGCCGAGTACTCAAACAAAGCAAAATGACCACGTGCAAAGCCAACCCTCCCGCCTGTGCCGCCACAGGTGAACTCATGGCAGGGAAATGTGAGCACTTGGCAGACCTACAGGATATGCCATCCTAACTGGTCTGTGGCGGTGAGCTGTCCCTTCTCACTGGTGACATGTTTTCCTCTCCTGCCTGACAATTTGACTGGCTGCTCTGCGCTACTTATTATTACCCAGATAGTCTCAGGTCTGATATAATTTGATTTGGAAAAAGTTTCCAGCTAATTCTTGAGAGAAAATATGACAAGGTAACCTGCTTAGTGGATGAAGAAAAGGCTGTGGATGTTGTCTACCTAGACTTTAGTAAAGCTGTTGACACTATTTCCCGCAGCATTCTCCTGGAGAAACTGGCTGTTCATGGCTTGGACGGGCATATGCTTTGCTGGATAAAAAAACTGGCTGGATTGCCAGGCCCGAAAGATTATAGTGAATGGAGATGAATCCAGCTGGTGAGACCAGTCACAGGTGATGTTCCCCAGGGCTCAGTACTGGGGTTGGTTCTGGTTAATGACTTCATCAATGAGCTGGACGAGGGCATCGAGTGCACCCTTAGTAAGTCTGCAGATGACACTAAGTTGGGCGGGATTGTTGATTGATCTGCTTGAGGGTAGGAGGGCTCTACAGAGGGATCTGGACAGGCTGGAATGATGGGCTGAGGCCGACTANATTTTTCACTGAAAGGGTTATCAAGCATTGGAACAGGCTGCCCAGGGAAGTGGTTGGGTCAACATCCCCGGAGGTATTTAAAAGATGCGTAGATGTGGCACTTAGTGACATGGTTTAGTGGTGAACTTGGCAGTGCTAGATTAACGGTTGGACTCGATTATCTTAAAGGTCTTTTCCAACCTAAATGATTCTATGATTCTATAACCACAGTGCAACAGCTTCAAAGAGAAAGCCTGAATGTGTCTAGCACTAACTACTGGAGCTACGCTAATGGCTCTAAGAAATGAAGCTAAACCTTGAGACCATTTGGAGAGTGAAACAAGTGTGGGTGGTGGAGGTGGTGGCTTGCTTATTAAGCGTCTCACACCAGGAGCACTGCGCACCAGCTTTCTGTGATCTGGGTGATGTGCCAGGACTCAGGGCCAAAACTTAGTCCTAACTGCTTAAGGCCCTGATTACCTGGGAGATGCTCCTTGTTTGCAGTGTCACACACCCAGAGCTGGTGACGAGGGAGCTGGGGTGGGAATGCGTCAGGACGACGTTTGTGGCAGCACACTTTGTATGGCAGCCTGCGTTGGCTAACTTGCTAGGCAACCTCTGAATGCAGGCTTTCTGAAGTGTTTGGGAGGAGGTGAGCTGATCTCCTTTTGAGCAGGGCTAGAACAGAGCAGCTCTGATCCTGAGTCATTATTCTGCTGCTGATTAATTAACAATGGTAACAGTTTATTCATTAACTGAACTTGTCTCTCTTCTCTGCTTTAATTTGGGAAAAGCAATTAAGTACTGAGGTTGATGAACCACAGTGTAAATACACAAACATAGCTCCAAAGCCCTGTGGCTTGCTTTATATAAGGAGGACATTAATACACCTGTAATGTAAACTTCTTGCAACTCTCCTCCTAGATCTTGTAGGGATGAAGCTCTGGAGAGTGAGTAGTGTGGGTGCAGTGTTGGCACCCACACGCTACAGAACCTGGGCACTGGGCCAAGATCAGCATGCAGATGCGGCTGGTGCATCAGAACCTGCATGGATTTAGCAGCTGCTATGCATCTTTGCAACTAGCAATGGTGCACAAAGTGCAGCTACTTGTACGTGCTGCAGTAGCAGAGAGGATTTGTTGCTATGTATGTAAGGATCGCTAGATCCATCACTGACGTAAGTCTGCCTTCTGGATGGAAGGCAGCAGCCTTTATTACCGTTTTCTGTGAGCTTTACCACATTGTGGTCCTTTGCTCCTCTCCAATTCCTAGCTCTTGGTATGGATAAGAAAAACACTGCCAGGTGAATGAGCAACTGGTGGTATCTTGCCCAGGCAGTTTAAAGTTGCACATGATTGAAATCTGTAATGATTTCCACCCTTCTGGGGATCAGTTGGCCAGCTATAGGCAAAAAAGTGATTCTAGGTTTGAGAGATCTTGGCAGCTGGAGGGATTAGCTGTTGAATGGTCATTAACTGATGCAGGCAGACAGTTGACTCTTAGAACCTCTAAAGCAAAAGGAAAAGCATCTCAGAGGGGAGTGAGACGTGTGTTTTTCTTTGAATTTATTCTTCAGCTGCTGTTTCTTATCATGGCCCACTGATTCTGTAGTTAATTTTGTAGTAGAGATTTTGTAGTTAATTTGCAAACTCAGGTCTCATTTTTCCAGGAGTGAGTTCAGTCATTTAGACTTTGTCTCGGACTCTCATGTGACAGATTAGGCACCTGCATTGTAATTATGACCAGACATTTTCTTTTCCCAAGGACTTTTCTTGTCCCTTTCTCATTGATGCCAGAAAGAGTTTAGTAGCAGCCAAGGGGAGTTAATGACTTAGCTATTAACTTACTTTCTTCTTCAGTCTTTGGTGAGATGAGCTTGTGAAACTGCAGACTTGTTTCACTGTTACGTATTAATAGTGAGAGTGTGGTAGCACCTAGAAGGGAAGACGAGAATACAAACTGGGCCTCCATCTGTCAAATGTCCTCCTTCCTTGCTGGGCAAACTATGTGTGACAGAAGGAAAGAAGTAAGGCAGAAAGCGATGGAGGTAAAGACAGAGACAGCAACATTATTGAATAACCAGGTCTTTCAGTCTCATCTGTGAGCCTGCTTTCTCTTCAGCCCTTCTAGAGAGGGTTTTGCTAGAAATAGAGGCCAAAGCCTGAGCATGCTGTGGCTCAAAATGGCAGCGTGAAACCTCGAGACACTTCTCTCCCCTGCAGAGAGGAATTGTCATGGGATTGCTGACAGGAGGATAGATATGGATTGTCCTCAGAGAGCTGTGCAGAAGGTATCAGATAATGAAGGATCTGAATCTCAGTGACAATTCTGTCACTGACATAGCTTAGAGAAAGATGGAGCATTTAATTACAGAGGGTTTCAATTACTTGAGTTGCTGGCGCAACGTTTAGTCAAAAGCCTGTATGGAATATGTCCTCCAGGTGGCTGAGCATATTTTCAAGACAAGATATTAAGGATAGATGAGACATGAATCAAAACCGTCTCTGATGAAGATGCAGTACAGGACACTAAGAAGAAGCTGAAGTTTGTAAATGGGCAAAGGGACCATTGACTCTGCTCTTTCTGAGACCCCCACCACAAATTAATTTGGCTTGTGACAGCCGCAAGCTGAAGTAATAAAATAAACTGAAACCCAATCCTGCATGCAGCCTGTGAATGTCTCTCTTCTGTCAGACAAAATGCTTTCAGGTGTCTCTGCTGAGGCAGTTGATTATTGAGGNAAAAAAAAAGAAGAAAAGCTAATGACATAGGCTTTGCATAGGTGAATAAGATGTTCCTCTTTGCTTGGATTTTATGACTCCTCTTCCCATCCCCTCTGGTGTTTGTATAGCAGACGGCAGCAGAGCTGGCTGCTCACTCCTACCCTGGAAACCCACTGCGTGGAATAAGCAGAGGGAATGAGCAAAGGGAAACTTGAGGTGTAACTGAGCAGTTGGACTTGAGGAAAATAAGGAATAAATGTTTGTCACAGAGCCTGCATATTAATGACCAGCCAGAGTTCAGAAAATATCAAACTCAACTGTCTGATCAAGCGTGACAAACTCCTCTTTAAGAAGGGAATCTGAGGCCTTGCTTTCTCAGGACCAGGTCCAGACCAGGATTTAGGCATCATAATATTCAGTACAGCAATTTCTCGCCCCTTCCCCCATGTCAAAAGCATGGTTACAGCACAGGAATGCACAGGGCTGACTTCCGATCATTACGTAACGAATTTAGGTGTCTAAGAATAGCAGTCACACCAAATGGAGGGGATGAGAGAAAGTCTAATCCAGCCAACTGGCAATGCTGATGAGACCGGGGAATCTTGTGCTCTCTCTATTGCCTAGATTTAGAGAGTGATCTCAGAGGTGGCGTTTCTGAAATGGAGGTTTAGCTTCTGAAACTGCTTCTGGCAGATAAGTGCCTAGCCTGTGTTTTTTGGGCAAATGATGCTATTTTCTCATAAAACTTGTTTGAAGGAGGAGCAACCACCTTTGTTTCATGGCTAGATTACTCATTCAGGAAGTGTTAAAGATGAGTATAGACCTTCTGCCTGCAATGATGCCATAAATAACTCTTATAAGGGAAAACTTTCAGCATTTCTCAAGGCTGGGTCAATGTGCACAATGTGCACAGACTCGCTGGAAAGCAAGCAGGAATACAGTATGATTGAATAGTATAGTGATTGCACCTTGAAACACTAGATTGTTCATAGTTTTCGATGATTTACTTGTTCCACTCATTTTGGAGGCTGTGGCTATACGTTCATAAAACTTCATGCAAAAATATGGGGGGGAAGCTATTAGATGCTGGCATACCAATAGCTAACAAGTTCAAGAGTGTTAAGAGTGAAGGATAAGCATGCTGGTTTGTCAACTTATATAGCACTAATAGGACCCTACTGATGGCTCTAGTGGCATAAAATAAGACAGATTAGGGAACAGACAACATACAACATAAAATGGCATAGTTACGTCTGTTCTTCTGAGCAGGCAATATGGCAAAGGAGAATTCAACAGGAGAGCAGTAGACTGCCACACAGCCAGGTTGCAACAGTCAGATAGACTGAAAACCATCACACCCTCAAGAGATATAATTTTGTTCTAAGTGTGTTGCACGCCTTTTTCTGCGCCCAGAAGCAGGGTCTGCAAAGGCATATTAGATTTCTTTTCCACATCCTCCCCTCTTCTCACTTTACCTGAGGGTGATAGAGACACTTGATCATTATGATTTCCAATGACTCATACTCAGCAACACAAAGTTAAATTGATTACCAAACCATCCTCCAGGAAATACTGGTGGGTATCCTCAGGAATTTAGGTTAGGTTCAGGTAAACATCTCTCACACTGGTTCTTCTGATGACTGGAGCAATTTGGTCCTTCCTGCTTTCTGTTTCTAACAACAAAGGTCCTGTTCTCAGTTAAATAAAAAAGTATATACTGGGGAATAAAATAAAATAATAAAAAAAAACCCCAACCAACAAAAAACCCAACAAAACCCTCCACCAGAAAATATAATGATATACCAGAAGAACCATTTAAGCATTAAAAGCCCTTCTCAATTTTCCAGAAAGCATCCGAAGCTCATTAAAAGAGGCTTTATTTTAGTGTGATTGTGGTTTTCATTTTCTCTCTTCTTAAAACAGCTTCTGTCACAGACAAATCACTTTCTCTGGCATTTTCAAGCACATATTTCCTAGCAGTCATGCTAATACCATCACAGGAGGGAAGCATTTAACTATTGCTGTTTCACCTCTGCCTCAGCAGTGAGCAATTCTGTCTTGCAATTGCCATTGATTATAACTTCTGCTGCAGGGAAACATAGCCACAATACAGCCCTTAAATAATAATTTATCCAATGACTAATTTCTGCACTATGCAAACCTATTCTTCTGCTTCGTTGAATTGGTGGAATACAAAGAGACCTCCAAGTCAAGTATTAATGATGTACCCAAGACGTAGCACACAAACTTGAGATTTTGTTGCAGGCTATGTTAAGGATCAAACAGGAATAAAAGGCAGAACTATTTCTCAGTGATGATATGTTTAGACCAAGCTGGTTCATTTTATCTGCAATCTGCCTCCAGTGTCTGGATGCCAATCTGTGGTGGCCTTATCCGCAATGTTTGCTATGTAACAGTCTTATCCAAAATGTTTTCAAGTCAGTACAAAAATTCTTATTGCTTCTAACAGGTTTTGTGTAAGGCTCTGATTTGAACACACATGGGAAGCCTCAATTATAGCCTTCGTCTCCCTGCTTTGAAAATGTGGCCTTGGCCACCCAGCATGAAGAAGGCTTCATCAGTGCCAACAGCTGGATTTTTTTATTGTTGTATGCCTTACAGGCAGTGTCACTCAATGAAGTATGATTTGGCAAGGTACTTAAAACACATTCTTAATTTTAAGTCAGTTTATGGGCCTCTGTAAATCAGGAGGACTACTTGGGTGCCTAAAAATCACTCATTCTCACCCAAGTCCTGAAAAATGCTCAGAGTCAGAATAGCTATATGGCATCTAGCAATCCTCCTTGTTACTACCACTACAAGTACTGTATTATTGGGGAATGAAGATGAAGAATGAAGAACTTTTCTCTCTGAGGCATTCTGTTGGAGGAGCTGAAACAAAACACATGCTCACTGGTAGAGGAATGGAAGAAAGAGATGGCCTTGAAGTAGGGAAGAGCTGACAGGATTGGTGTGGAGAGAGTCACTGGGAGAAGTAAGCCCATGGATGGAGAGGAAGTAGTTGAAGAGGACCAGCAGACCCAGGACTAAATATTAGGACACAAACCTCTGCCTGAGTCATTGCTATGGATGCAGAAAGCTGATAGGAGATTGGAGCTGAACTCCCTCCTGCTGCTATAGCGTGTCTGACCTGTTGTCTGTCTGTAGTGGCATCACACTTAGTGCTTTCTTCATGGGTCTCCTGAGCTGAGAAGGTGTAGCAGCATTGCCAATAGAGTCTGCCTGGTTTACATGGACTTTGTGTGCTTTCTAGGCACATCAGGGTGAGGTCTTGTAGGACACTGAAGCTGGCCTGATATCCCATCCCTTTTTACAAGAGGTGAGCTTGGTATTTTATTATCTTTATTATTAGCTTGTTTAGCAAGTTGAGTCAGCTCACAAGTTAGGCAAGCATCAGGATGGGTGCAAAGGAAAGGGCAGCAGCTGTCCACAGCTGTGGCAGGGGAAGAGTCTCTCTCTGCATCAGCAATTAGACAAGTGCAGCCGCTTCTTGCCAGGTCAATAGTTTTTATACCACTTGCCACAGTAGCACCGCCTCTATTTTCAGAGTTCAATGATCTACCCCAGTTTGTGTGATTCCTCCCTATGTAGGGTAGTGCAGCAGAAGGACTGAGGCACTGAGGATTATTGTGCAGATGAAGGAAGGCAGTTAGTGCAGCACCTGTAATGGATCCTGAGTAGATGTTGAGAAACAAGGAACTCCTCATTTCATCTGTCGTCTTATGTCAAGTCACTTTGCCTTCGTGAGACCCTGTTTTCCTCTTTACAGGAAAACAATAGCTTTCTGCCTTCTAAAAGTATTGCAAGGCTAAATTGTTTATTTTCCAGAAAAAGTAGTTAGTTTCAGCTTCAGATCTATCAGTTGTTCTCATGGTTGTTGTGCATGCACTTATTTTTAAAAAAAAAAAAGTATGGGAGATGAGAAGACTGAAGGGTAGTGCTCCAAAACAAATTTTAGTGGTTGTTACTGTAGCAAATAGTTGGATTTGGTAAACATATGAACAAGCCTTTTTTCTTCTCAGCACTTTTTTTTTTTTCCCCACAGAAGAATGTCAGCCACTCTTTATTAGGTGTAAATTGTGTATTACTGCATCAAGAGAATGATGTCGATTTACATGGGATCATGGCTTGGCTCACTCAAGCTCTGCTCCACTTTGCTGGACTACTTTGCAACTGTAAAGTGGGATCCTACTGATTTCTTCTGCAACCCTATTCCTCCCATCTCCCAGGCCATGGTGTTTGTGTTTCCTGATTTTAAAGCACAATGTCTTAATTATGGTCAGAGAGAAGACATAAGGAAAGGGAATGTCCTGATTTGTCTTTTAACTGCAGTTCTTACTGGTATTTATTTCAAAGTGTAATTACAGGAACGGAAATGACTATGCAAAAATGGCCTTTTCCTACTAACAATCTCTGCTGCTTGTGTACATTTCAGTCAAATCTGCAGACCTATGTTGACACAAGTTTTATTGCAAGTCATATTTATTTTCCAGTCTCTATTACAAAACAGCCTTGCAGCAAGGGCTGTCTTCAGGCAGAGGAGAAGGGTAAAGAACTAGAGGGACCAGCAGTGCAAAAGTCACTTTTGTCGGTTGCTTCTCTTGTCACAGGCAGCCTTTGCTGCCGAAACTGTTAGCTTCTCCTGCCCCCTCGTGCAGGTATACGAGCACTGCCAGCAATTTTTCTCTTGCGAAAATCTGCCCAGAAAAACAGCAAAATAGACTAAACAAGCAAAAGAGCTTCGACATATAGCAGTTACGTTGAACAGTGTTTTGTAAAGGAATCTCTTTGATAGCCATGGGAAGACAGCTATCTAGTCCTGCACTAGAGAATCTCCCAAACCATTAGAAAGGAGAAGTTGCTTCTTGGAAACTTGGTTGTCCAGGCTGTAGAATGCAGAAGCTTCTGAAGATGGTAGATCTGGTGAAAATCTGTTTATGTGTCACATTCTGATTTGAAGATAACTGTGTCCAAAAGTTTAGTCAAAAGAATGGTATCTTCAGGAATTAAATGTGGAAAGGTCAGCTGAGTCTTTCTGCTTTACTGCTTCCCTCTGCAGGACAGGACTTCCACCCCTGTTCAGCCTCTGTTTGCTGGCATGTCGCTGGGTCCCGCTGCCACCTGGTGCTCCTCATCCAATCATCTTGTATCCAGATGTCTCAGGCTAGACATCTGTACTCCTGGCATATGTCTCTCACTACGGTGAGCTTTTAAATACTTTTTTGAGTGCCTTTAATTAAAGAAAATTATCAGGAAAGATATCAAACAGCACCTCAGAAACAGCATGGTGGTCGAAGGGTGAGAGACATTGCAACACCTAGGTTTTGCACTCATATTTCAATGCACAGTTTTATGTATCTGCACTAATCCTGGACCATGTTTAGAAGACTTTTTGTTTTGTTTTTCTTATTGCTAACTTAGGGAAAATTTCACTAAGGTTAATGGGAGTTCAGCTGAGCAGAGAATGAATACAACTGGAATCAGGACTGTGGTATTTGGCCCTTTTTTTTCCCAATACAGTCAGGGTCAGAGGGGATTGATTTGTGTTGCAAAAACATCATAGCAGAAGATACTGAATCTCACCTTATTTTTCAGGACCAAACAGTTGTAGGATGCAAACCATGTTAGATAACTAATGCTGTTGAGCAAACACATAGCAACATTCAGTTTTGGGCGCCACAGTCTAGGAGGGACATTGAGGTGCTGGAGCGTGTCCAGAGAAGGGCAACAAAGCTGGTGAGGCATCTGGAGAACATGTCTTATGAGGAGCAGCTGAGTGAATTAGGATTGTTTAGTCTGGAGAAGAGAAGGTTAAGGGGAGATCTTATTGCTCTCTACAACTACCTGAAAGCAGGTTGTCGTGAGATGGGAGCTGGTCTCTTCTCTCAAGTAACTAGCGATAGGACAAGAGGAAATGGGTTTAAGTTGCACGAGAGGAGGTTTAGGCTGGAGATTAGGAAGAATTTTTTCACTGAAAGAGTTATCAAACATTGGAAGAGGCTGCCCAGGGAGGTGGTTGAGTCACCATCCCTAGATGTGTTTAAAAGTCGTGTAGACGTGCTTGGAGACACGGTTTAGTGGCAGACCTGGTAGAGTAGGGTCAATGGTTGGACTAGATGATCTTACACGACTTTTCTCACCTAAATGATTCTATGATTCTACGATTTTCTGTGGTCTTATATCTCCTTATTTTTTGGGTGCAGCTGAACCACCTCGGAAAAAAGAACAAGCAGAAATACCAGACTGATCAAGAACAGAGAGAGAGGATAAGAGGAACTGTCAGGAATATAAATCCTATGATTCTTTTTCTAGAGGTCCATTTTGTACAGTTCGGCCTTTTTCATGTTGCTTTGCATAAAAGAAGTCCTAAGAACCACTCCTCTCAATTCACAAAAAAAAGGGATGAAATTGCTGCTGCAGTTACTGTGAACAGACCCTTAGGACCAGATTTGTAGGGTCTCCTATTCTCTGAACTGACTTTGCTTACTGGAAAACCTTCCTGCAAGCAGCAGGGCACCGTCACATTGTACAACAGGGGGGCAGTTGAATAAACAATGTCACAGAAGAAAAATCCACTAACAGTTGTTAAATACAAGGATACAACCTCTGTGTCAAGAAGTCCCTAAACTATGGATTGCTGAAACCCATAGCTTTCCCAGGGGAAGTATAACAGAAAGCTTGCTATGCTGCTCCTCTACCTACCTACAGCCACTGCCAGAAAAGAGATAATGAGCTAGATGGATCTTCAATCTGATCTTGCAGTTCTGTTCTTATGGGGTCTCTTAATCTGAAACCCAATGAGAGCAAGTAAGTTGTGATCTACAGGGAAAGAAATCAAGTAGAAAGTAATTTACACACTCTTTCTAGCACCTGGCTGCAAATGCACAATTAGTTAAGAAAGCAGAGAGTTTAAAAAAATAAAAAAGGAAAAAGAAGAGCCACGAATGGATTCATCAGATCCAAATTTTTAAGTAATTCAACCTAGAATGGTAGAGTGTTGTTGTTGCTGTTATTGCAACTTTTTTTAGGGCCTCAATTAAGCCTTGAGAAAGGGAGCCAATGCACCTTTAAAACTTTCTGCTTAATCAACTATAGCGAATGCTCATTTAATGATTGTCTTTTTGTACCAACAAGAAGTAACAACGCTTTTAGCAAAAGAAATGGGATGAGAGAGAAATTGCCTAATCAGCCCTACTCATGCAGTGCTTTGTGAGAGAGATTATTGAATTTTCAGTCTCTGCAGAATTTTAATGAAGCTCCGTCTTGCTGGAAAATCCAGCCCTTTGTCAATAAAGTTCAATAACTCGACCACCCATGTAATAAGATGTACTGCCTGAAATCTTTCACTTGCCAAAGCCGGAGCCCTGCTGGAATCTCCCTGAAAGTTAGAAGTACTCATTTGTGTTGTGTATTTTCCTACAGTCTGCATGCAGTGGAATTTGTATTTACTGTAGTGAAAGTCTGTTTACAGTGAGGTAGAGAAAAAATTCAAATTTGTCTCAGTGTGCTGGTTGCTATTCTAATAGGAATATTGCCCTACTGAAAGGGAACACAATCAACCTGTGTTTAGGACTGCATCTTTCACAAAAAACAAAATGCTTCACTGAGTTAAGAAATAAATAACAAGGCACTGAGAAAGACAGAACTATAAGCAAGGGAGGTGAAAGGCATTTCAGTAAGGTCTGAGGTGAGATGAAAAAAGAGTGGGAAGAGAAATTCAAAAAGCAACTGAGTAGCAGAATACCCTTGCACCACTGCTGATGGTTGGTATCAGAGGAGAAGGGAGACCACTGATCTGCTCAATTGGATAGAGCAAATTCAAAGGGATAGTCAAAAAAAAAAAAAAGAAAAAAGTTAATTTGGTTAGATAGGTATGGAGCATTTCTTATGCATACACCAAAACTTAAGGTTTAAAAAAAAATCAGAAAGTGCAGGGGTTTGAACAGGTTTTTCTATTGAATAACTGGCCACACTGGGGTCCTCTGTGTGGCTAGTTTTGAATAGAAATTCCGTTCTGGGTCTACAAGACATTTTCTTCATGGAAGTTTCATTGTGGCAGTAACTTATTGCAGTGAGAAGTTGGTTTTTATTAATTGTCTTTTTCCAGTAGAAAAAACTTTTGCTGAAATTCTAAGCTGATTCCTCCCTAACTCTGGACTGGATTCCAAGATGAGCAAGAAAGTAATTAAAACTTCTGAAGAGGAATTTGTGTAAAGGAAAATCCATAGGCAGCAGTGGGGAGCTGGGATTTGATGAAGCCAGGAGAAAAAGGCTTAGTAATTCAGAGGACACAAAGCTATCAAAAATAATGTTATCAGAAACCAATGGGGTGATATTCAGAGAATACCAGAGTGGCAGATTTGCGGCAGCAGGAGAAAACTTCAGAATCAACCTTGACATCAAGGTTGTGATGGAAGGGAAGAGAAGAATCCTGCATATGTCATGGAGAACAGTGGCAAGTGCAAAGATCTTCTTGTCCAGGTGTCCATAAATGTCTTCCAGATAACTGTTAAAATGAAAGAAAGTTAATACCACAAAGTTAGATGGGCAGAATAGACAGGAAAATAATTAGAGATACACAGAGGATGGAGAACAGGAGTTGAAATATAGTAACTCAATGGATAATGCCTGCTTTATATAGACAGTAGAAGACCAGAAAAGTTTAATGAAGATCCTTATAAGTTATGGAAAACTGTCAATTAAAATAGTGTGAGTAGCTGGAAAGGTTGCAGACTGCTTTGGAGAAGAATGTTTGTCTACTGTTTAATGCAAAGCCTTGTGGAGGGGTGCCAAAAATGCATTAAAAGTTTCACAGTGATTGCCCTGGAGGAAAAAGGACTAAAGACTGGTGAACCCTAGTTGTGGGTAGCTGTGTAAAGACAATGCTTTTAAATTGGGTAGGTGACCAAAGTTCTTGCTACCCTGACCAATATGACTCACCAAGTCATCCAGATAAAAAGGACATGTGGGTAACAAAGGAATCCTGTTCCAAAACTGGTCGCAGATAGCATTACAGATCCTCTGGGAATTTTACACCATTCAGTGGTAAAAATGGAAAGAAACAAGAAAGAGAACAGATAAGTGATCTGATAACAAATATTAAGAAACACTGCTAAGGCTGTGTGGACTTGAATCAATGAAAGAATTAGTGTGTAAATAGAGGAAAGCAGACAGAGGGAGGGAGAGAAACTGGGAAGGAGTAAGGGAAAGAGAAATGATTCTGGAAGGAAACAGAAATGATGGCACTGCTGAAGAGTGATTTAACAGAATGGAACTGCCCATCATGTTGAAAGTTAATCTAAGTAGAAAGACAGATTATTAAATACTTGCAGAAGAATTGTTTTCATGTCCAGCCAGAGTGAAACCCAGAGAGGGATAAGAAGAACATGATCTGAATTTTTAAAAGCAAGGAGACTTCTTTCTTGCGTATTTGCTAGGAAAGAGGTTGGAGTTTGAGTAGCAGATAATGTATTGGAGAAAGGAAATTTATAAGTAAGGTGGCGAACAGAGTAGACTTTCGAGACCTCATGAATAGGCTGGTAAAGTAGTGTGAAGGACGCAGCTATTTTAAAGGATGTGTGTACCAGCAAAGGTCTAGGAGAACAAAGCCTGGAAAGGGAAAAAGGGAGAAAACACCAAAGGAAGAAACACATGAAAGTTGATGTTTGGGGCATAAGACGTGTCCTAATAGCAATGAAGAGAGACGAAAGGATTGCCAGCAGGACTAGGAATTGGAGAGGGTGTGGAGAACAATGAACTTGCATATACCAGTGTTTGTTTGCTGGAGTCAGATAATTGCCAGAGCATTTGTGGTTTATGTCTTAGAACAAAAGGCTGGGAAGTGTCCAGACCTAGTTTTACTGAGCATACAAACCAACTGAGATTAACTGATTGTTAAAGAGCACAAGGTACTTGCAAAGTGAGACTATCCCAGAGGTGGATGTAGATTAGCCAAACCTTTTTAAATTCATTCATTCTCTGTCTCTTAAAGTTGTTCAGACAAGATAAAATGTGCAGTTGAATGATACATCCTAGGTCAATCACAAGACATGTTCCTCCATGCAGGGGTAAGTGGGTAAGATTCTGTCCTTTTTGTGGAAGGGAGTCTAAAAAGTCTGTCTTAATGGTTCGTTTTAGTTTTACACTTCATTAACACAAAGTATTACATCTCATCTTCTTCATACGGAGACATCATTCTTTATAGAACGACAGCCTGGTGTGTTCTCTGTGTTCAGAGTACATAGTATTTTCTTACAACAAAGATTCCTTACGGCATCCCTTTCTAATAATGTGAATCCTTAATGAAAAGATATTACATTAACCAGGTGAATGATTAATCTGTAGGTGGTACAAAGTGATGGCACCTCAGCAAAATGTTTTAAGGGAACTGACTACCAAAGAGAGACGATGTATGTTGGTGCCCAGACTTCCCTTCAGAACTGCCTTATTCATACCTTTAATGCACAGCAGTTCCATACCATAAGGAGTAGCAATAAAGGGACAGCTATGCAAAAGTGGAAGCCAGTTACATGTGAAATGCATGGGTTGCTGTGAAGCAGCAATCCCCACTATGGGATGCCAACACTTCCAAGACTGGGATTTAGTCACAGCCTTGCAGATGACATCTATGTAGGTCATTGTGTCTAATTATATATCTGAGATGTTGTTTTCTTTCCTGAAAAGGTGCAAATAAGCTGTGAATAGCTGGATACCTTGCTGAGTTGAAATTGCAGGAGATAACAAGATTTAATTACATTAAAAGTAAGTTATTGCAACGGTGTTAACAGCCTACATGAAAGGTAAGAAATACGAGGTTTTTTCCTAGCTTTGCTACAGTATTTCCTTCATTATGAGCAATTGTTGAATTTATTCTTGCTGACTAGTACTGTACTTGAGGTACTTTGCACAGTGAGGCACTACTCTATGGGTTAAATGCTTGTTCTTTCTTCCCCTGTACGCCTCATTTTATATCTGTAAGATGTGGCTTATGTCCTTAATATAAGATACTAAACAAGCACAAAGATTAGTAATACAATAAAAAATTATGCTAATGCGTATGCAAAAGTCAATTCTGCTCTGAAAATAAGCATATTTGGTCATCTGTAGCTAACTGAAGCTATAAAAATGTATCTTCAGTATGAAACTGGGCAAAGCAGCATCTGTGGCAGACATAATATACACCAGGACACTGCAGGAAGATGAGACTTGCACAAAAATAATTTCATCAAAGAAACAAGAGTGCTGGAAAAATCAACACTGCAGACAAGAGCCCAGGAGTATGAGAGAGCCCTTTGTGAACTGATATTTTTTGCCTTGTTCATTTTGTTTCAGCTTTAAAATAAAACTTTTTCAGTTTAATACAGCTTAAGTTTTACAATTAGAAAATACTGATAATCATGTTACTCTTCTTAGTTGTTGCCCTTTTAATTTTCATTATCTACCATGAAAGACTATTTTGTGTTTTTATGGAAAGGATACTGAGAGCTACTTCTACCCACCTGCTCTCATGGCATCCTCATGTTCTCCCTAAAAGGGGACATTTCCACATGCTAGCTAGCTTGCTCTCTGCATTCAGTACAAGAGCCAAACGAGTCAGGGAGGCTGAAAGCAAGCTCCTTGTTTTTGAAGCTGGTAGGAGTGGTTCAAGCACCAGCTAAGGGCTTGGATTATATAATAACTGCTGGCATACAGGTATTTCACATCTTTATTTCCTTCAGTTCTGTGAGTATGAGAGACTTCAGAATATGCAAAGTGGTGGGAGCTCCGTTATGCTGACAAAAGTCCAAATTGCAAACCTCCTTCTTTCTCTCTGAATGCCCAGCTCTGTCGTCACCCCATTATGTAAGGATCTTTGTTTTCAAGACGTAAAATAAAAGAGTGCTTAAAAAAGTTAGATACTATAACAATGACAAAAATCCTACTGGTGAATCTACTCCTTTAAAGTTTTGTCTCTCTTCTCTTTTATATTTAGCATATACATATCTCCACTGTTGTTTAATGTCTGCCTGGTCTGCCTGTATGATTACCCTTCTCGAAGAAAGTGTGGGAGTGTTAGTTGCCTGGTGAAAGTGGATGGCAAGGGAATTCAGGCTAGAATCCTGTTATCTTTTTTTTTGTATTATATCCCAACTTTTCTCGATTAATCCTGTGCTAAAGCTAGAGGAGGATCTTTTATTTGCTTGGCCTGACTTCCTCATCCTAAAACGCACTTTGATTTGCATGGAAGGAATTGCATTGGAAAGATTACACAGAAAGGGGCTTATATGAGGGAAAGCTGATTGAGAAAGCTTCTTTTAAAAAGTCTCGTCCTTTTAGGTTTGTATTATACATTAAATTAGTTCCNGGGGGGGAGGGGGAGTAGCATTTTAATATACCATAAAATCTCAAACACATCTCCCCCAAGAATTTGCAGCTTTAAAGCTGAGGATAGATCTAAGGAGGAGTTAGATGTCTCTGGTCCTGTTGAGAGCTGGGGAAAGGTTAGCAAACCTGGCCTCATTCCTGCTTCCCTCCTGGGGGTTAGCAGAGGACAGCAAGGGGTGCAGTGCACAGAGCAGTTGCTCCCAGCCTGATTCTTGTTTCTTTAGAAGGGAGGTTTTGATGGGAGGTCCTGAACCATTCCCAGGGGAACAATATGTATTAGTAGAAGTAGATAGACCCAATTTTTATAAAAAGCAATGATAGACACTAAAGGTGAAATATGATAAATCACCCTCAGATGGAAGCGTTAAAGGTTGTTTGTGATTTAGTACTCAGAGAAGCTTTGGAAAGGCAATCCTATCCTCTTCATTAATCATTAAAAATACTGTGCTAGATAGCTTCTTTTTTGTCTGCAGAAATTGGAAGATGCAGAAATTTTCCTATTTTTCCCTTCTTGCTGTACTTAATGTTGTATTTTTTTTTGTGTAACGCCCAGAGGCATTGCTTGTCCCTCTACTAATTCTTCCTCCAACGTCTCTTATTTCTGATGCTGTTGTAGAATGATACTCCTGCCCTCTCCAACCTTTTATTGTACAAATGGCACAGAGAAAAGCTGAGAAAATTAAAAGGAAGCATTTTGTGTCACAGGTTTGCACAGCACTGAATCTCAGAGCTTGTCTTGAGTCTAGCAGCAAGTCCTGTCTTTCTGCTAATGAATGGCCACTTGCCACAGGAGACATTTTTGCTACTTCAGTGGGCCAGTGGCCTACCTCCAAATTCATACACTTGGTGAAGGACCTCTTCCGGTCTGTCCCTAGCTAGGTAAAGTATATGTTCCTCCATGATTAATGTATGTAACATACATATTTACATACCGATAGGTTTACTGGCCCCCTGGGAAATGCGATATTTGTCCCACTAACCTGAATTTCTTCTTAATATTGAGTATAATTGAATGGCACAGTAAAAAAATGGTTTATTCTAAAGAAATGTAAATGTCATGATTTAGACCTGATTCTGCCCGATTCGGCCAATGACAGATGCTCTCTCGTNCTGGCCTTGGTTGTTATAGCAGCAAGTATAAGCAAGAACCTCTCTGCATCCCATTCCTTGGCATCAACTATAAATATGGGTCTTATCACTCTGAGACCCAACAGTTTCTGCACAACATGCTGTTAATTTCAGCAGTTAGAAGAGGCCTAGCTAAAAAGCAAAGTTACTGAACAAAATTGGTCCTGTTTTGCCTGAAACCAGGAGAGGAAAGAAAAGAAATTATCTACTGGATGTAAAAAAAACCAAAAATCAAGGAAAAAAAAACCAAAACAAGATATGAATTTCATAATTACCTGAGACTTAAGCTGAGTTTTAGGTCTGCTCTGTTAAGTTCATTTGGCAGAGAGAAAAGGGTAATGGTCACAACTTGTGAGAATAGGGGCCAATTTCTTTCCAAAACTGAACTTCTGTCTAGAGTTCTGCTCTTCCTTGGGTGACCCTTTTCTCAGTGGTGATAAATATACTCCCAAAGATTTCCAAAAACTTCTAACTTTGATGAGCAGTTCAATCAAGATACTCAGTTATAACATGACTTCTAATGAATTAGAGCATTTTTTCACATACAATTGAGAGGTGTCTCTTCCTATAAACTGGTTAGTGAGAATAAGCATTTCTGAATTGTCACAACAATTTCATCTAAGTCTGTAAGCTATTATAGCCTACAATTTGAGAACAACTTAATTATGTGAACATTGCAATGGTAATAAGGAAGACTGCTTATTGCTAGCTCACAGCAGAGATTATACATGATATGTAATGAGACAAAGCTGGCAGAGAGTAGTAAGCCTGGTCTCAGCAGTTCCCCAGTCTGGATCTGCTGGATTTGGAGAAGTGTGGGCATGTAACTGTTTTCATGGCCCTGTGGGTGTTCATAGATGGAAGCCATTCTGGGAGGTGCCAAATGGTGACATGAAGTCAATGTATATGCAGCATGCTTTATGCCTCTTTGAGGCAAGACCCAAATGACGTAACCCCTTAAACTAGTATTTGCATAGAGGGATGTTTGACTTAGCCATCATATCTGTATATACTGTCTCAAAGAACTGACGCAGTGTTAAACAATGAATCAGCAGAAGCAGCCACAGAAGGCAATGGAATTGTACAGGCTTTCAGCAGAACCATATTTGGGTCATCATGTGCCTTTCTGGCTTATTTCTCTTGTTTCTTATGCAGGGCCTTCCACTACTGTGAGAAATAAATGACCCAACATTACTTTCTGCTTCTGAGTGGGCAAGATTAGTGTTTAACACCCCCTCCCTGCCCCAACAATAGGTGAGTAAGGGTATTGCTGGGAAGCTGAAGAGATGCTGATCTCAGGCTACAAGTTGCCCTCTGATTTGATCCATTATCCACATCTATGCCATTCAGGATCATGTAAAGACCAATTGTATCTTATGTAAAAAGTGATTGATGCAGCACATGTGTTGTAAGGCTTAGTAGTGAGCCTTTTATTTGCATCTCTGCCCAGCTGCTGGTTTGATACTCCAGGGTGGACTGCCAGTACACAGCCATTCGAATACGTGTTTCATAGCTGTATTTTCAGCGGTTGTATCTCAAAGTGTCCCTTTCTGACTCTGGTGTTGTCAAATACCCCTTGAGCTTTGCACTCCTGGAGTGTGACATTGCCAGCCCCTTCATAAAGTAACAGCTGTGCTCCAGTGTCTGCTGGCCTCTTGTGCAATTTCTGTATCAGTAGATGGCTCTGCTTCAGAAGTGTGTGTGAGAAATGTGTCTGACTGCCCTTATTCCATTCTGTCATTGCCTATTGCACTTTGGAGGGTATACAGGGCATGAGGCTATGTGGCTAGCATGTCACTGCACCTCCAGTTTCCATTTTTGTACAGCCCTATGTCACCTCTTCATCAGTTGTTTTGGAGAAAAGTATGTGCAATAAAAGAAGACTTGCAATGTGATATTCTTGTTCAGAATCCATCTGAGCACTGTGCCTGTCACACTGGCTCACATGCTAAATGGAAGAGAATACACTTCACAGCCTCTTTCCATTTTGGTTTTTTGTTTTTTTTTTTTTCTGATCTTTTGATGATTCTGAGATTAGGGCACGTTGTAAGTCAACAGTGAAATCCACTGTGCCACAGGGACCATCATCCAAGAAGGGTAATTTTAGGCCCTGGCACTCTGACTTAGCATAAGCAGGTGGATACAGCTGCTGTCCACAGAAATGGTAAGCATCTTGGGAAACAGCACACAAAGCCAAGCAAGAAGGCAGTGCAACATATTACTCCTGCAAATGCCCGCACTCGACAGAATAGTGGTTGTGAAAGTATGCAGCATGCTGATTGAATCTGCCAGAATGTGTGCAATAGCACCCTTTGCTCATTCAGACATAATGATGAAAAGTGGTCCTTTTTTTTTTTTCCTTCCTCCCTCCCTCTCTATCCCTTTGTAGTGCGCAGTGTGGCTTTTTCTGTACCTTTCTCTTTGCGACCTCTTTGCAATTGCTCTTTGCCAAATGAAAATGCCGCCTATAATGGTTACACTCAGAAATAACTTTGCAGGCTGTAATAGCATTCTATGCAGAAGTAAGCTATTATTTTTGAAAATGTGTATTCTGCACAAGACTGGGTAATATGTCAAAGCTCCTTGCCTCCTCAAATGTAGAATTCTGCTTCTATGTTATCTCCACAATGGCAAAGCAGCAACGTGTTGCCACTGTGTAACAAATTCCCTATATTTCTTTCAGAGTGATCTTTTGATATTTTTTCTAATAATCCTTCTTCTTGTTTATGTCAAACAAACATGTGCAGAACTGTAGAATGACTGTACATGTGTTGCTGTTGTTGGGGAGGAGTTTGTTTTTCTGTCTTTTACTCTGTTTCTAGGTTTTAAGTTCTTTGAAGTGCTCCCTTACTGAGTTGCATTATCTCTGTATTTTATAGATGTAACATTACAGCTTACTTGTTCAGATAGCTTTCTGGTCAGACAGAACCTCCAACAGAAACTATCAGCTATATTGTTCAAATCTTCTTTGCTCAGAAATTTCATCCTCGTAACTATCTGTATCAAAGAATTAATTAGCCTGAACTGTGTCACATTTTGCAAAATATGCCAGACAATGGAAATACCATCCAAATTGAGCTTTTGTATGTACGGCTGATATGAACTATGTCTCTGGGATCCTTTTCCCACCAAGTCACTGAGTTTGTTAGCCATTCTTCCTAATTTTTGTGCTGTTCAGAGTGTTATTTGTTCTGGTGGGAGTTTTCAGTCACTTCCTGAAATTCATGTAAGTCCTTTCATCCCTCTATTCTTTATTTGATGCTTATCAGGGCTGGCTCAAGAACCAAGTGAAGCAGGTTATTGCATAGGTCTGGGGAACCAGCAGAGACCCATTGCCTCCTTTTCTGTATGAAATTGAACATGAATAAACGCCAGATTCTGCACCTGGGACAGGGTAATCCTGGTTATACATAAAAACTGTGGGACGAGAGACTGGAAAGCAGCCCCGCAGAAAGAGATCTGGGGGTTTGGGTCAATGGCAAGTTGAATATGAGTCAACAGTGTGCCCTGGCAGCTGAAAGGACCAACTGTGTCGTGGAGTGCATCAAGCACAGCACCACTAGCTGGTTGAGGGAGGTGATTGTCCCACACAGCACTGCACTGGTGTGGCCCCACCTCAAGTACTGTGTGCAGTTTTAGGTACCTCAATATAAGAAGGACATCAAACTATTAGAGGGTGTCCAGAGCAAATTGGTGAAAGTCCTGGAGGGCAAGACTTATGAGGAGCAGCTGAGGTCACTTGGCTTGTTCAGGTTAGAGAAGAGAAGGCTAAGAGGTGACCTCATGGCAGTCTGCAACTTCCTCAAGGGTGGGAGCAGAGGGGCAGGTGCTGATCTCCTCTGGTGACCAGCGATAAGACACAACAAAGTGGAATGAAGCTGCATCAGGTGAAGTTCAGACTGGACATTAGGAAAAGGTTCCTCCCTGAGAAGGGTGGTGGGTCACTGGAAGAGGGTCCCCAGGGAAGTGCTCAGGACAGCACCAAGCCTGTCAGAGTTCAAGGAGAGTCTGGACAATGCTCTTAGACATATGGCTTAGTTTTAGGTAGTCCTGCAAGGAGCAGGGAGTTGGACTCAATGATCGTTATGGTCCATTCCAACTCGAGATTTTCAGTGATTCTATGATTTCTATGCCAGAGCTCTGTAAAGCCAGGTTTCTTGCTGCTGATGCCACTGGGGAATGGCTGAGATCCGTGGCATAGCAGATATCAATCCCCCAATCAACAGTCTCCCCAGGGAGCCAGAATTACCCTTCCTGACACTCACTACTTGACAGGAGCAGAAAATGTGCTTCTTCAGCAGTGCTCAGCCCCAGTGCTCTGTCTTGAGGTCCCTGTTCCTGTTACCTCTCTTGCCTGCCAAGCAGCAATTGCCCAGCTCTATCCCTTCACCGTGTGACCGCAGAGTTCGTTGTCAGTTGTGCTGCCTGACACCATGAGATTATCACCAGGATACTCTGCACTTCTGTAGATGACTCGCTTTTTGACCGCAGGCAAGTCACACTCATTCTCTGTGCCTCAGTTTCCCATACATAAAATGTGAAACACAGCCCTTTGCTTTTTGAGGAGTCAGTGAAAGCTGGTTAATATTTGATTAATGCTTTCAGAAACAGTGCTAATTACAACGTCCATTCACTCCTTCCCTTTTGTGACAGTATCATGGAGTGTAATCAGCAACAATCAATCTCCTAGAACTAAATAAACAAGCCTTAAAAGGTAAAATGTAACTATAGTGGATGCTAGAGGTTAAAAACATTAAGAGGTGGAAGTGAGCTAGTTTTGATGGGGGGTTTTTTTGATGATGCTAGTGCGAAAGTCATGTACTACATGAATGTAAATGGTAAGCGTAGCCCTAGGAAAAAATAATTCAGGTATAAAGTTCACAAATATCTATCTCTAATGGCCCTAAGAAGATGATAGTACGAGAGCAATGATGTAGGAAGGAGCTGATGAGGAGACTGTTACTCCCAGAATCAGGGCTGCTTCTGGAGCTGCAAACAGCACGCTGTTAGTCAAGGTCTGATGCCATATTTTTAACTTCAAGATGAATCTTGCCCATGAATGATGATTTATTTTTCACTTCAGTAAAAATCATCTTAATCTCTAGCAAATAAGTCTTAATTTAAGGTCCTACAAAAGGAATCTCAGTTCTTTTAAATCTCTCTTACTGTGTATGCACATGTACATGTGTGAATGTAAACACTGTCCCTGAAATGAATGTGATGTAAATAGCATGCTTATGGGAAGCCAGCAGACATTTGCTTATACAATGAGGTGGGTGAAAAGAAAAGACTTCTGATGTAATCAGAAGAATGTGGCATCCATTTGTCGACTACTCAGTAAGATGAGTGCTGGAATACTTAACAATTTGCTTTGATGGTGGCGTGCATTTTCTAATTTATTGGATGCTTGCTTCTTTCATAAAGTAAATTATGTATCATTAATCTTGCTGGGAGGCTGGTGTCTTCCAGTTAATTTAATGATTATTTTCTCAGATAATCTACCTGCTAGGAAAGTATGATGTGATCAATATAGGGAAGTAATCTGGCTATCAATGATTTATGTACATACATGTACAATATAGACCCCACCACACTTGACCTCTTCTCTCAAAGGCATTCACATTAGTTTTTGGGAGTGAAATATTTTATTTCACATCTTTTGGCACTAGATGTTGATAGCAGCTAAGATTTATAATGGCAAAGGGAGTACATTGATTGATTCCCACACTCATCTACCTAAACATTTTTAAGATGTGGGAAATTAGCACTGATTCTTCAATAAGCTCCATGAAGCCAAAGCCATGAATCAGCGTGCACGGCAATATCAGGGCCATAACCAGTGTTGGAAGGACCAATCGATTCTGGATTCAAGAAAGCAATTACACATATGCTTAACTTCGAGCACATCTTATGCCTATGTTAATCAGCTGCCATGAAACCCATGTGCCTTTTTGGCAGAGCACTGGAACCCTGAGAAGATGGTCCAGAGCCTGTCCTACTCACCTGTAAATCACATAAGGTTGCTACAAGAAAGACTGAAATGGGTGGAAGGTAGTGGGCTGAGCAGGGAGAGCTGGTGCCTGTTTACCTGCTAGGTAACTGTGTCCATGCATGCTCCTGCAGTGCACGAATGCCCTGGAGCTTTACTCGAGACTGCTAGGTGGAATGCTTCAGTGTGACTAGCCAGTGAATTTGTTCTCAGACACAGCCTTGAGGTCACTTCTGCAAAGCCTACAGGGCCAGATATTACAGTCTAAGGATGTAGCAAAGATGAGATTCAGTATTTTCCTGAAGGTAGAGGCTATTGAATCAGACCCTGTTCAGCTGACCCTCAGTCAGCTTCAGGTGTTAGTAATATTTTTAGTTTCCAGCTTGGTTGCATTTCTAACCTGATATTGCTGTTACAGTAATAAAAGAGGGAGGCAGGATCTATATGAGTTTGGTGGAAACTGTAGCTTAATGAGAAAGTAAAGTGGTTTGGAGAAAGTATGGTTCTGCCTGTGTCTCCTCGCCTGCCGCAAGGTTTTGAAAAAAGCTGGATAAATAAATGTATCTCTGTTAAAGTCCATTCCCACTGCCATCTGTGAATTTGCTGCTTCCAATTGGAGCTGAAAATAAAATTATTAATACTGTCCAGGGGCAGATATTTCTATCACATTTTTAAACCAAAGGGATGTTTTTGTTGAAAGTCTGTTCTCAGGAGATTTGCTGCCTGATGAGACAGATAAACCACCTGTGTAATGCTACTGAAATTAAAAGACCAATACCTGATCTCTATTACCCCATTTACCCCATGTAAATGACAGTGGAACATGTTCTGTTTTCTTATTCCATGGAAGAGTATAAAAACCCCCTTTTTATACTCCTATAAAACTCTTTTTATACTCTTCTGTGGAAGAGTATAAAAAAGTTTAGAGAAATAAGTGAACTTTGGATGGTCCATCTGGAGTTGATTTTTGAACTCTTAAGGTTTACTTATCACTGAAGCTAATGTGTTCCAGAAAAAGCTGCCTCCCTTTGTGACCTTCCAATGCCTAACTATTCTGCTCTATTCCATTTTTTATTTCACACCTCTCACCTTTGCGTTTGGATGCCATTGGGTTGAACGCCTTGAAAAGTGATTGAATTCAAAAGACTCCAACTTTCTCCCTAACTTTAGTTTTATAGAAACCTATTTTTTGCTCCAGCTAGCTGGCCTCTTGGAGATTGCTTTCTGACAGTAACCTGGGAACACTGCAGCCTATTATCCTACAGGATCAAAGGACATGTTTTTTTTTTTTGTAGTGGAGTCTTTTCTAATCTTATATCAACCATAGTAGCAGAGAATCTGTACACACAGAGCGGAACCCATTGGGGCTTTATGATGCAAAGGGTTATTTCATTATTTTTTCACCTTAGAAGACATAGCTTGAAAGATGGCTTGGGTTATTTCACGAGACATAACAGGGGATAAAAATGTGTTCATCCCTTTGAGATATATAGACAACAGATGTTATATGGTCTCCCGCTGCCTATTGTAAGGAGCATGGGGTAAGGTCTTACATTCAAAAAAGATGGCCAACTTACCTGGGTGCTTACAAGATCAGCTGGCGTTCACTTATATCCAAAGCCACCTGGATCCTCACAACTCCTGTTCACTTGATCTAGGTGCTTAAATTTTCCTTAATGAAGTTTTCTAGGAAACTGATGTCTCCTATTGGTCATGCCTGGCAGTGTGTTGAACGGAGGGTCAATAGTGCTGGGATCTGAACTGTGGCTGTTCCTTCACCTATCTGCTCTGTAATGTCTAATGCGAGACACATTCCTGGAATACAGCAAGCACATGAATCCCTTCCCCCAAGGTGGATGTTTTACCTTACATCCTTTTATCCAGTGACTTAGTCACGAGAGCTGCCACTTCAGAGATGGGAGATCGAGATTCATTTTCTCTCTGCCTGAGAAGATTTGAAGCTGCACCCTCCCACACTAATGGTCTCAATATCAGCCAATCAAATATTGTAGAATGAATAAATCTCTTTTGCCTCCTGAAACTCTACCAGTTCATACAGAAAAATTATTGACTGTGAAAATCTGGATGGGGAGAAGAGTAGGACATTACTGCCTCACAATTGCAAAGCTACAGTAGAAACGGGAGAAATATTTTGCTTCAGTTAACCTTATGTGTATATTCACTGAAATTATACAGGCACTGAAACTCAGGTGTCCCCTTTGCCAGATGGGTGGCACAACCATCTGTGTTCCTGTGGATTTCCTAAGACAGCAAAGGCCCTGAAATGTTGGTGTTGTACAATGCTTGATTCTGGTTGCAAGAGCCAACTCCCTTTGAGAATCTAGCACTGACTTTTTGCAATAGCTGGATGTTTTATAGTTAGTAATTATGGAAATTATGTATTATAATTTGCATTTTGATATACTTCATTCTCTTAGGTGAGTAATGATAGCTCAGGATTTAATTATCACAAATACATAACCTTCTTGCCTCTAATTTTAGTCTGTTCTGCTACACCTGTCTCTCATCTGCTGTGCTCATCTCAGTCGCAGTATAAATGGAATGTATTTGTCTCCTATGCCTTTCCATGCCTAAGACTTCTGTCCTCCATGTCAGTGGCTATTTTGTTCTCTGAGCTGTTTCAGTTTGTTACACCACTCTGTAAACCTTCTTGGAAGCTATGCTTATTTTTCTGCTTGGTGTTGTTTTCCCTTAATTTAATATGTTTTTAAAAATATAAATAAAACCATATGTTAGCTTTAATAATATTAAGCAATATCTCTTCCTTCTTGAGATCCTTATTTTTATCAACCATTTCTGAATGCAAAGCGAATGGAAAGGTCACCCTAAAGGAGAAGCTGCCAACAATGCAGAACCGAAATTTTGAACTTGCTCACTTGTAACTACGCCAAATATGTGGCAGAAAAAAGAGTGCTGAAAAGTTTTCTGATGACAGGCTATGTCATTAAATTTCTTGTCTCCTTTTTCTTATCAATGTGGCAGTCCTATAAAGCCAGTGTTTTGATTCTCTTCTGTTTGATTCTCTTGTGCTTGGCTCAATAGTGCTGACTGATGTACAGTTTATGAAACTTTTTTAATTTTAAACAGAGTTGTCTAGAGGTACCTTCCCCTCAAAATAGCCGAATACTTCCAACTCTCCAAAAATATTTTGAATTTTGCTATGTTGTCAGTTCTTGCTGAATACCAATAGAATAACGTGCCTCTGGCACTATGTTACAGTGGTGAAAGTAACATTCTTGAGATCTGAAGATAAACAAGAACTGGTTGTGACTGTTGAGCAATTTGTGCAGCTCATAGTTTGACACAAAAGAAGACAGTAAAACCAGTCATATTATTTACTTCTTTATATTCCTTTCCTAAACCAGAATATACATAGGAAACATTTTTGTAAGTGGTATCCCTAGCAGCTGACAAAGAATAAAATTATGAAGCGAATCCTTTCTGCAGAAATTATGTCCAAGACTAATTCATCTGTCACATGGCATCCTACATCTGGACATGCAACAGCTGTTTATGGGAGATCCCCCATGGGTAGGATCACTGCAAGTGATTGGTGTATAAAGAAAATCCTGGCATACTGAAGTTAGGAAATACAATCGCTGTATAGAAGTTCTTGCTGGGAGGCATATGTCTCATTCAAACCTGCTAGGCTATATATTGTGAAATCTGGAGAGGAAGGGGAGTATGATTATAAAAATGAAGCTGGATACCTAGGAACAAACAAGCAGCAATTTTGCTGGGATATGGCACGTGCAGAGCACGCAATGCCAATCAGGTGAAAGGTGGTAGTAGCTGTTTAAAATCAACTGGGTTTAATCGGTCAAGCAGCACGTTTGTGAGAAACGTGATTTTCTTCTCAAACTAGGTTGGGCAGCAGGTTCCTCTGTAATGAATTCCACAGCATTGCCAGCCTCTGGCCATTAGCGCTGGGATGGTGGATTTACCCTGCATTACCATGGTGAGCCTGAGGTTCAGATTCCAGACTTCTGTATTTATTGTGAATAGTACCTAAAGATAACAGAGTTTGGGAAAATTTGGAGCTGCCTTACACTGGGTGTGGGGACACTGGTAATTTAAGTTAGTGTATGAGTCCAAGCTATAATATGTCTGCATAGCAGACAAGGAGTGGAAGGAATGAAAAAGTTCTTGGGGCGGTGCTGTAGTAGTGGGATCTTCCTCCACCTCTTTGCCTCTGTGAGATGTTGATGTTGATGAACAGTAATAATATGGGTCTCACGCTGCTAGTACAGATGCAACAACCTGTCTCTTCAACAACACTCCTGGGAGCAGTAGGCTACTATGAGCACAGGTGAATTTCCACTCTATGTTAGATTCCCATAAAATACTACCCACCTTCACAGTCCCAGCCTTTGATTTCAAGATGTTCAGTGATCTGAGCCCAAGATACCCGAAAAAGTCACCTAAAACTTCAGGATTAGGGTAGTCAAAGGCTTCTTTCCTCTGCTACAGATAAATTTTCCACAGCAAGAGTGAAACTTGCGTGTGCTGGAAGTAGAACTGTTGCTGGGTGAGACTGTGGTCATGATGGACCTCAAAACCATCTCAAACATCACTACAATTCGTAATGGCATGCTGTTTGACTGCCTTTGGTAAGACTGCTGAAATACAGAAAACATAAGTGAGTGAAGAATAAAACAACACAAAAACTTCATTTTCTCTGAGTGGTAAAGCAAGAAACAGAATCTTCTATGATGAGTATCAGTCATGTTAAGGTGGTTCTAGAGCATGTGGCAAAGCTACAGTAGAGAAGGAAATTTAAGAATCTGAACAATATAATCTCCCATGTTTGCCCTCTTTTTCCCTTTTAAATTTTTAGAATTAGTTAAAGTATATTCTGATGCGAAACTTTTTTGCACAAGACCACTTCCTCACTTTCCTAAAATAAGGTATCCTTTTCTAGGATTAGTCACTCTAGTTTTATTCCATCTCCAATATTGTCTGGACTATTGACTATAATGCCAGCTGGTAGCAGGTCTTTGCAACAAGTAACACAATAAAAAATTCATGACTCCCAGTTCAGAAAATCCTTTTTTCTAAACTAGAAATCTTTCAGGGAAAAAAAAAATCCTTCAAGAAAGCAGAATT
The DNA here is from genome assembly GCA_013397275.1 of Burhinus bistriatus. Taxonomy (NCBI): domain Eukaryota; kingdom Metazoa; phylum Chordata; class Aves; order Charadriiformes; family Burhinidae; genus Burhinus; species Burhinus bistriatus. The sequence continues at coordinate 309,238 of VYXH01011584.1, read as the reverse complement.
CCAGAATCTGATATTCCAAGACATTTTCATTCAAAGGATGAAGAAAGCATCTCTTCCCACAGCCTCAGACTTGGAAACGCAGCCAATGTGGTCTTACACAAGACTGTGACACAGCAAGAGCCTGAGCTGCTGCACAACAAATAATTGCACATAGAGAGACTAGGAAAGCCTGAGGAAAATGGTAACTCTAATGAATGCATCCCAGGATATAAGAATGAACCCATGCTAGTTTCTTTTCAGCTTGTAATAGAGATATATAATCAAATATTTTCAGGAGATCTCTAATCCTGTAAGATCAGGGCTAGGTTAGACAAAATCCAAGCACAAAGGAGACTGAATTAAAAGGCAATAGAAAAGAGAACTGAAGAAGCTGAAGCCAAAGCCTCAGTAGAAACCGCTTTTGTTCTCATAGCCTGGGGGCAGAGTCAGTGCTCTTTCCTGATAATAAAAAGTAAACAAAATAAAATGTGACAAGACATTCCTCTTGACAGATGGTTGAAATTTTAATACATCCTACTGATGTTGCTATTTTAAAGGGGCTAGAAATCCTTTTCCTGTTTCAGCCACCAAATCAGTGTGAACTCTTAAGCATATATCTTTTCAATTTTCAGTTTTCCCACCTGTAAAATTGAGACAATTGAACTGTGTCTTTTTACACTGTTTTTTTCAGCAGCTAAAGATAAGTAAAGGTTTCTGTGGATCTTGTGAAAAGGAGCAAATTGAATGTAAAAGGCCTCACAAGATGGGTGGCACGTAGATAAGTCGCATGCTTATATTGCTGGTAAATAAAGACAGACAACTGCTGTGTCACTTTGCTGTGGTACAAGAACTGAGAAAGTCCGTCTCCCAGGCAAACTATCTCCAAGTACTCTATGGCATGGGAGAGCTCCCTGACAAATGGACCCACATAATCTGGATCTGTCTAATTTTAATATATTTAAAAATTTTCAGCATTTCTATCCCATCCAAATAGAAGTCTGTATCTAGAGCCATGAACACTGAGCCGAATTTCAAGTTAAGCAAGCAGAAGGAAAAAACAGAAACAAACCTCAATATATCTTATGTCTAGTCAGTCATACAGCTGTAGAAAAGAAACCCATGTTTCTGCAGTCTCTTCAGTCTGCCCCTCAGGCAGCATGAGATTCCTCCAATTTTGCTGTCTTCCTCTCACTGGAGCTAGTATTGTTCAGCTTAGACTGAGCTCACAGCCAAGCTTCCAAACTTTCAAAATGATTCTTGCAGCAACTGCAGAAATGCATTTAGTAACAGCTGTTTCTGTAGTTATGTTAAATTTTTGGTGTCATGTATTAGCTTCAGAATAACAAAACTCTGTTAGTCATCTAGGACATTTTCTTCTTAAATCATGTCCAGCTATCAATAAACATACCCTGATAATGATACCACTTTCCTGAAAAATCTTGAAGAGCTTTACTTGCATGAAAAATGCGGTATCACATTCAGGTCATTAGACACGTAGCTTTGCTTTACGATTTCTAACATAGCTGATGTCTGAATCAAAAAACAGATACACAGCTTGGTTTCGCTGTCATCAATTTTTCTGACACATCAAGAACAGGATTTCAGTCCACTCCTATGCCGCTAAGACAATTTCTGCTGCTTAGCAAAAGATGTTTTCTCCTGTATCAATTGGTGGTGAAAGAAACAAGGAATCTTGATTTTTTTCAGGGCAAGTAGTATAATATGAATCTACCTTTCCCTATCTTTTTCAAAGCTGCATCCATTTGTTTTACTTTGCCACTAGCAAATCTCAGTTCAGAATTTCCAGGTATTGATTCAGTTTTTGTTAGCAGTGTGCGAGCCCGTTGAGCACAAGAGGTGCTTAGGTCCATTGCAGAGTAGGAGGAGTTGAGACTCTGACCGATGTGATCTCAGAAAAACATGAATGGATAGAACAGACTTGAACCTTCTGCACCACAGCAGTTGCTTCTTCACACCAAAAGCTGTGGCAGTTTCATTTTGGCAGTGTGCATAGTCAGCACGATGCCATGAGGAATATTACTTTTCCCTCAGAATCCCACTATGTGGCTTGCGGCACATCCTCTCTTACACCGCTGCTGCATTTCAGCTTACTGGTCTCCAGGGCACTCTGCTCTTCCCAAACAGAGAAAGTCCAGATTCCTTCTGATCTCACTGACAGATGAGGCATTCTGTTTTCTAGTGTTATCAAACATGCCATCTCAGTGGCGAAATTTCGTATTATTGATTTAAATACACTTCAATGTAACTAATTCTTCTGGTGGAATGTATTCCTGGTTTTCTGAATTCTAGGTGTCCACTTAGAGATGTGAAATATTCCCCAAAAGGTTTTTGTAACTGATCATGACATTGATAAGCTAAGGGTTGAGGCTGTGAAGTGAAGCCTAAAAAAAAAAGTCCTATTGACTTAGAAGACTTTTAGAAGATCTGACATGTTAAAAGCAGACCGGAAAGGTATGTCTCTTCATTTCAGTGACAAAATAAAATTAACTGTTTATATTTGATCTCAGAAATCTCAGCTGGGGTAAACAAAGGTCTTCGGTCAAATCTTCATAGTTCAGATCCTCATTTCTGAAGGACCCATATAGGTTTGCAACAGAAATACTAAGGTTCTTATTCATGAAGACTGACTGAAACCCTTAGAAACCCTTTGCCTTCAGAATAGTAAAAAACAGGCTCAGATCAAAATGGATCCTCACAGGTGAGCATCTCCTGATTTTACACAGGGCTGAAATTGAGACCAGAATTTTGTAGATCAAATAATTTTTGCTGTTTGCTCTCTTCATCTCGCATGGACATGACTGACAACATAGTCACCATATTATGAGTGGGTGACCTGCAGAGAAAACATTTCATGGGCATTTTGCAGGAAAGAAGTGTTTGATTTGCTCTTCCAAACCTGAGGTGATGTCTCTGTCTGCAAGACTGAATGCTCATATTCACCTGGCATTACAATAAGGGATAAGTGGCCATTCAGCTGAGTGTTTTTTAATGTTGTTAACTGAGTTAAATGCTTGTGCAATGGAGTCCAACATTAGTGGCTAACCCATTTGAAAGCCACCCATTAGTGTCAGGATCTGCCAAAATGCTGCCTTATACATGCTCGCCCAGACCCTGCAGCCTGATATGTCTTCTTCCGTTACAGCGACATTTCTTCACATCTTTCTGACTTGATCTATTTTGTCCTGTAAAGTCATGGCTGTCATCTTTTTTCCAAAGTCTTCAGCATCCACCCTTGACTTCAGTTTTTCTCAGAAAAACTCTTTGCTTCCCCTTCAATCACTTATTAACTATAGATAGTGTCTACAAAAGCTCTTATACCACAGCGTTTAATTTTCGTAGCCATGTTATTAAACCCATAAGCTCCATGACCAAGAATCCTGTGCTGGGAATGATTTTCTGATAGAAAATTCAGTTTCTGCATAATCCAAATGTTCTGAAGAAAAAGCTGATTAAAGCATTTTGTTCTGGCTTTGCTCATCTCCAAACATATTAATTACTGTAATGTATAAGTAAATGATGTAATTATTGTAATGTATAATGTATATTATATGCATGAAGCATATTTTAACTTTATTCACCGGGCCTAAATTGAATCATTTCAATAGTACTTTCAACGGCACTTTTTATTGCCTTTTGACTGTTGTGTCTTGTGTTGGACCCGCTGTTGCTGGAAATTTTACATTCTGTATAAATGGACCCTCTAAATGAACTTGATCTGTTTCTTTTCATACACCTGGTTGCAGCTGAGTAATTGGCTCTAAACTCTGCACCTCACACCCTGCTCCTGTGGTGTGGGCAGGTAGATGTAACTGTCTAAGAGACTCTGCTGGTCAAGCTGGGACTACGTAACGAGCCTCTGGAGAGAGGTTTTCTGAATTATGTTTTTGGATGTAAGTGTATAAAATCTGCCTAAGCTCCGTGCCGCAGTACTGGTGTCTTGGCAACCACTTGTACATTGCAAATTTGTTTACAGCCTAGCTACTTAAAATGGTGTATTATGTAAATGCTGTTGGTTGCTATCAATATGTTTGGATGGGTAAGTAAAATGCAGACAGCTGTATATTAAAAAGGCCCTGTTATGAGCTAGTTGGAACCAACTGCTGTTTTGCAGAAGTGCATGTTTTGCTGTACAAAACTGAGAGGGAAATTGGACATTGAAGAAAGGAGGCCTGCTAGAATTCTTGGCTCTTACGATTACTGGACAATATATGCAAACCAAAACCCAGGTCAGGAACAAGAGATGGTATTCATAAATTCAACTATCTACAGTGTGGGCTTTCATACCTGAGCTAGTTATATAAACTGTTATAAACATGGAAGTCTGGTCTATCTGTGAGGCTTAGAATTTAGTAATAAATTGGAAGCTGTTGGCAAACTGATCAGATCTGTCGTGGTGTAAACTCCATTGGCTATATATTGACTAGATTTCCAGTGATTACACAGTGGTTCGGGACAACAGACTTAGAGATGCCAGCATGTGGTCAGCTGAACCTACGCCCCTTTGCTTCTTAGCAAATGTGTGTTGCATATGCCAGATCATAAAATCCAGTGCTGCATAGGTCCTTCAAAATTTTCCGGAAGGTTACTGCTTGTATTCATCAGAGGATTTCAAAGAACTTTGCAGGCATATATTATGGGTAAAAGTAATAACCGATGACATATGGACTGAGAGTAGTGACTGTAATATCTTCAAAAGGTTAACATTATAACTATTTACATCTATGTAGTTGTTGGAAATGCACATATAAATGGTTGTAATTTTAAATATAAAGCAAAAGATTTAGAACAGCCAAGATACTGCATGGAAGTCAGAGCCTGCATCAACAAAAGCTGAACACTGTGGCTGTTACATAGCCTATGCTTGGCAGCTGGAATGAGATGTTATATGGGGGAGAGAAGGCTAAAAATCGCTAGGGTCAAACTCAGTACAGACTCCTTCAGGCAACCTTTCCCATAGTTCCTTTTCTATTCCGTGGTTTGGAAAGCACATGAGCAGGTGTGCAGTTTGTTGGAGTCGCATAGGTGCTCAAGGCAGTGGATACGTCTTGCACTTGGTCTTTCTTGCACACAAGTTTATTAGCCATTTGTGTTCTGCACTGTATCAAGTTTTCTTTCTTTGGTATGCACTAAGCAAAAAATCCTCAGCTCTCAACGCTCAGAAAAGGTAAACAATTTGCTTAAAGGCACAAAAGGAAATGGTGACAAAGCTGAAAAAGGGATGGGTATCCAGGCCCTTGGCCGCCTTTGCAATACCTTTTTGATAGCATTCCTTTTCAGAAACAACTCCAGCGCCACCCGTTCTCCAGTGTTTTTAGGAGAGGAGCTGTCTGCCAGACTGAAAGAAGTTCGATTAAAAAATAAAGACAATCAGCTCTTTATGATTTCTTGCAGGAAGGCTAACAACGTATCTCAAATTTTCATCCTTGTGTAGCTGAAACCGGTTAATTTTGCTCCATATAAAACAAGAAATCAAGAGCCTGACAGTAATGAAACATTCATTTTATTTATCTTTTTACAAGGCAGACAATTAGTAATTTTATGGTTGAAAAAGCTCATTTTTAAACCTCGCATGAGGATGTTATTGCTAGACCTATTCTGATGTCACCTTTATTAAAAAAAATGAGTGTAACTTGTTCTGAATCTGTTCCCTTCTGAAGGTGGAAAAATCCTTCAAAACAAACAAACTGGGAAACTTGTTTCAGAAGATTTACAGTGAAGTTGCTCTTTAAATTTGTCAAGACAGCTAAAACAGAAAGGAAAAGGACCTGTGTGCTCTCACACTAGGTTTATGCTTCATATAACTGGCCTTTCCCTGGAAATCTTGTATGTCTTGTCTTCTTTGAGAGGAGTATCTCCTTTCTTAACCATTTTCTCCGGTAGTAGCTCTTCCAGCACTATGTTGCACTGGAAGTTCATCAGTTCTGTTTTGAGTAGACTTGTTTGCAAAGGATACCCTAGTATTACACAAAAATACAGAAATGACTGCTCAGTTGGAGCCCTTTTTTCTCCGATTACAATTCATGAGTTGTCAGGTCCTGTTTGACATCAAGAAAAGTGCTAGATTTAACGTCTGTGAGTCTCTACTGAAAAGGCTTAAATAATTATTACTTAGGACCCTCTCCCCTAAAATTCTTCCCCCCAAAACCTGAAAAACTACATCCTTCAGGACTTCATAATAAGCCTTAATTTTCTTCCCTGTCTGTTTCTGTGCCAAGAAAATAAATCCAAGGGCATGCAACATAAAGCTTTATGAGAGGGGAAAAAAGGAATCACAGTAAATAATCATGATAGGAAAATATGAATAATAGGATTAAATTCCTGCCAGGGCATCTTAAACTACAAAGAGCTGATGAGGTATCGGCTGTTACTTTTCTCTGTTTGTGAGTCAGATTTCAGAGTTGATGGTTTCAGCTTGGAGAACACCAACCTCTGAACCAATCTTAATGCACAGGCCATACCCAGAACCCAGTGCCTTTTGATATTTGAACAGTGGGCTGCTCCGGGGGAATCCAAGCTGCTTCAGAGCTGCTTGTTTTGTCTCCCAGCAGATGGTTGTGCTCTCATACTTAAACCAAAAGAGCTCTATAGGATTTTTGAAAAGACAAATATTTACTGAAATTACATTTGCGAACTGGATGTAACTTAATAGCTTTGCAGATTTTGTTGGCCTGCGCAACACAGTTCCTCTTGCCAGGAAAAGGAAGATTTGCTGGTACGCATACTGTCTGAATAGCTGTCAGATCTCACTGCATTCAAAATGGGGGCTCAGTCACATCAATAGAGGTTTCCTGTGGCTCTATATAAATGAAGGCAGGTCTTGCTTCTGGAGTTTAAACTGAAAACCCTTTAATCTCAAAGTAGTAGTCAAATGCTTAAACTGAAGAGGACTGTCCCTTAGCTGCTTGCAGCCACTAATTTGAAGGCTGAATTTTGATCTCAATTTTACTTGTACACCCTCAGTCCTTTAGCAGAATTACCCCATGAAAAAATCTCTTCCTCATTCTTTATTTTGACACAGTGCCTGGCCCTGAGCTCAGTGACATCAAGACATCAAGACATGTCTGAGGATTGTGCTTTTAAATTTGTCTTCTCCATGGTGTGCCTGCTCACAGGCACCAACCCAACAGACGTTGTTGCAGCAGGCTGTAAAGCACAAGCAGCACTAAGATAAGTAGATGCCTTATTTTTATTAAGGTACTGAACTACTCACTGCTACTAATTTAACTTGGAGATTATGTACTTGAAACTTTGTAGAGCTGGACTTCATGGAGCTGTAATGACCAATACTGCAAACCCCAGAGAGTGTGCAGAGGAGTTAAATACTATTTGTGGCCAACAACTTCTAATGCAGCTGTGCAGCTCTATCACAAGCCACAGCACACCGAGCTTAGTCAGTTAGTTTCTAGTTCACAAGGATCTTTTCTATGATGACCTCCATTAAACTGATTTGTGGAATGTTTCATCTTTTCACAGCTTGGACATATCTTATAAATTACAGGAGTCAGGACCTGTTATATCATCATAACGGCTTCCCTGCAGGAGGAGGTTTGAAAAAATCTCTTCAGTGCAATGGAGATCATTTTATGATCAAGACCATCAGCATGTAGTAGACTCCTTAAAATAACATTATGACTTTCAAGATTTTTCCTTTGTTGTTGCCTTGTAGTGTTTCCCCAGAGTTATTTGTCCATGCTAAACTACCACGCTTTACAAGGGCCTCATGCTGCCCCTCAAGAGGTGGAGTATGGTGCTCCTGCTGTATACACAACTAACCCATGTTGAGAAAGCTCTGAGTTTCAGTTTAAAAGAACCCCTACTGTCTCTATGAACAATGAAAAATAAAAATCCCTCTGTCTCTTGCATCACTCCTTAGGAGAAAAAAACCCAACTCCTTAGAGTTTTCCCATGCAAAACTCCCTACAATTAACCGAGTTGGTCCAAAATGGTTAAGAATAATTTTTAGATTTTTTTTTTATATATATATTCTTTTTTTGTCTTAGAAGCTGTATTGTGAGAAAAAATGTAATCATAGTAAAGAGTACCAAGGTCTGGCAACACTGTCTTTTGCAAGTCTTTTCTATACTGACTGGATGAGGACTTTTGGTTCTAACTTTAACGTAATATGGTGCAAGCCCAAATAGGATGTATGGAACTCTGTAATTTACCCATTTTAATCAAAGCTTGACCTAAATAAAACGTCATTAAAAGTTTAAGAACCAGCACCATAGCTGCTGATATGTAAGAAATGGAAGCTAAAGCTGACTAGAAATTTGTGATGTTGATTGAGGAACATTCACTGTCACACTGAGGCATACAAAAATGTAATGGGATAAGAGAAGAAATGGAAATTAGATTAAAAAATTTGCCTGTTACCTTTCGTGTTTCTACACTGTCATCCACCATAACATTCCGATACTATATCAATAGTATGACAGATGTGAAAGATTGTCATTTCCGCAAAGATTGGTATTTTTAAATATCTGAAGCCATTTTTAGTCTGTCACACTGATGTAAATCTGGAATGGCCACGCTGATGTTTCTGGATTTACTTCAAATTCACACCTGCATTTCCATATGAGCAGGTGTGAATGCTTCTTTGAAGAGAGCTGCTTTGAAGTCCAGTCTTTGGCTACACGTCGTGCAAGGCGACTCTCCTGAGAAAGCACGTAGCACATAAATGAAAAAGCCGAACGTTTGTTGTATGGCCTGGTGCGTGCAGAAGCTCCCTGCTCTCCGAATAACAGCCTGTGGCACTCGTTAAGTGACTACCAGTGCCAAGGATCGTGATGGGTCTGTGGAGTGCAAACTAATTATCTCCAACAATTGTGTCTGCTTATTTCTCGCATGAATGGATAACATCTTCAGTGGAGCTGGTCACATATCATCGCTCAGGTTTAAGGGCTGTTGATTGGACAGTGGATGTTTTGTGGCTATTCATAAAGAGGAAAAGTGAAAATACGGCCAGTTTCACATTTTATAACTGCATCTGCAGTTCCAGGGTAATTACCTACTAAATACACTCTGAAATCTCTTCTAGTTGCAGCAGGTGAGAAGTGCAAAATGTGGAGGATACAGAATAAAGAAATATCTCGATGTTTACAGGTGATTTAGGTACCATTTCCCATAATTAAAGCAGTTCTCTGTCAGCCACTGTAAGGGTCTAGTCATACAAAATGCTGAGTAACTCCTACAGTTAATTTTCCACCCTCTGTTTCCAGATGGTTCAATAGAGCCCAATTCTGCAAGGTGCTGCAGATCTTGGGACAAACTGACTCCACACAGACTCAAAGGAGCCTTCTAGAAATATGTTTGAGGAGTTCCTGGGCAGTGACCATGGTCCAGATCCCCAGATGTAGATAGGCATACATTGTGCACGGGAGCATGGGGAGGAACCAAAGCAGGGCTTTTTTTCATTTCAAAAGGGAAGGTTTGATATGGGACTAGCTATGAATCAGTTACCCTGTGTCTAAAAGGAAAGGTAGCTGGTATCTGTGGAACACAGGGGTTACTAAGGACAGGAAAGAAGGACAGTTAAGTGGTTATCTTTGTGGCAGGGGAGGGGAACTCTGCAGTCCAGGAAACCTGGGAGCTAAGGGGCTTTGCATGTGTGTATGCACATGCATTTGTCTGCTTACTGAGGCACTCCTTTTGGAGTAATGGCTAGAACTGAAAAACAGAGTGACTGGGGTGAAAAAAGCACTGGTGTTAATGAGGTATCACATCTAAAAAGGCAAAACAAAGCAGAAAGATGGCAACTTTTCCTATCTGGCATAAACTCCTGCTGAGAAAATATGGACTAATTATTTGACTTTTGTTTTTGTTTTTGTTTTAAAATTTATACATCTGAGAGCTGTTTCATAGCTTCCCCAGGATGTATTAGCAAAGTCACTCTCCTTGAGATCGTCAAGACTTGACCCAGAAGGCTGGTGATAGTAGAAAATAATTAATGTGAGTAGCAGGTTATATGGGAAAAAGGGAGAAAGAAAAAGAAAAGCTGCCACTGCTGACAATTTTAAAAGAGTAAAGTGCTTCAGTGAGTATTTCAACACTGTAAACCTCCCTGTTTCAAACACCCATTTCTCTCACCTCTCCCTCCTGTGTTTTTGCCTGACAGCTCCCAAGAGCATTGCCACTGCACTATATCATATGAAGGATGTTTCTCAGTGTCTGCCTGTCTTTCCTTCTTTCATAGTAAAGTTATTCCTCTTTGGAGCTACTGCTCTCCTGTAAGAAGAAACCAGTTTGAACTAAGGATTCCTGATTCTGCTGAGTCTGGGCTCCTGTGTGAACACAAAGATGCTCTGACCTAGACAAACATCTGGATGCTGGGACACAGTCTGGGTTTGGCCAGTCCTGACTGCCAGCTGCTCTTTTTATGCATTCTGCTCCCTCCCTCTTCCCTTGCACGTCCAGAAAAGTGTTTAGATGTTTTGGAGCACAGATTTCCGTTTTTTCCTTGCACAGGTCCCTGTTGTTGATTCTGCAAGTGGCATTGATGGACAGTGCTGCCTGCTGTCGTAGCTGCAGGACTCTTAGTGATGACATTCCATGAGGGAAGCGGACCAGCAAGACCCCTGAAGCTTTGGAGGTCAGTGAAAACATAAAAAGAATGCAGAAGGAAAGTATCAGGATTTTTCTCTCTCCTGCAGAACAAGCTGCACCATTAATTTGCTGGACCCTTCCTACTGCCTGATGATCTCTCTGATTCAGGCTCACAGCCAATGATTCATCCATATCTGAAGCTGCTCTTTAGGTCAGACCTTGGGACATAGAAGAGCGGCAATGCGGAGAGGCAGGTAGACATTTGCTGGAGGAACTCTTGAGACTTCCTGCTGCTTTGACGCAGTTTGATAAGTGGCCTCATGCAGGTCTCACTCTCTCTCTTCCTCTTTTCTCCACCTGTGGTTCTAGTGCTGCCTCTCACCTTGGCGCTGACGGCCAATGGTAATGCAATACATGGGCTCTGTGCAGCGCATGATCCCTTCTGCGTATGGAGAAGGAGCCTGGCTACAAAAAGGTCGCTATTCAAACACAACAGTGACCTTGCCTCATGGGGCAGGCACTCAAATCCAAGGCAGCTCACAAAACAGACTACTAGAAGGAGTTAATCTGAAAAGAACATGACCTCTTTGAAATTCCCTCTGTGTGAGAAACCGCCAAGAGCAAAGTTGTAAAATGCCTAAAGTAATGTCAAATTATGAGTTGAACTGAAATATGAAGACGATGCTAAACAGTTGGTACAATTTGTAGATACACAATAGTTCAAATATATTGTAAATATGCAATAAATATGCAATTTAAATACACAAATGTATATGGAGGCCTAAGCTGCCTGTTTCAGAACATTATAAATGACAGTTGTGACAGTCAGTGCTGTTACTGCTGAGAAGCTGCAGGAATTCTTTATGCTAAGACTTACACCCATGTCAAAGGTTGCATTGTCTCAATGACCACATACTCCTTATTCACAGAGAAGTGCAATTCACAGGTTTAATAATGCAAAAAAGGTATAGCTGTTTTAGGAGCTTAAGATTTCTAATTTTTCATTAGGAAAGAAGTTAATTATTGGATAATGTCAAAGAAATAATCTGGGTCAAGGCTGGAAACTTGGACTCTTTTGCCTAGTGTTTGTCAGGAAAATATAAATTTTACCAGCAAAAATAATCTGATGAATAAAAAATTTTCCAAATTGGAACTTATTTCTCTCTCCCAATGTCTTCTTACATGACTTGTGGGAAATTAGTCACTGTGCTTCAATATCTGATCTATACAGTGAGCAAAACTGCACAGAACTTGAGCTCAGGTACAAGAAATTATCTCTTATTTGGACTCCTAATTTGCCACTGAAATCAATTTGGAGCATCTCAACAAGTCTTATATTCAGAATGAACTGCCCTCCTGTCTTCTAACTACTGAGGGTTTCTTTTAAAGATATGTCAATCTGGATATTTAATTCCACTAATTCTAAAAACTGTGGTCACTATTTTAATTGTACAAATGACAAGCTGAAGCAAAGTGGCTGGCTGACTTGTCAAAGGTCACACAAGTCAGAAGCCTGATTTTGAGTCCCTGGTTTAAAACACAAGATAAAAATACTTATCTCAGGTATGATTTAACAATGGCTTGGAAAAAGAGCTTTACTAGGAAAAAAAAAAAAAGGAAAGAAAAAAGTCCAGGTATGGCACATGCACTTGAGCCCCCAGGTCCTCTAAATACCTTACTGAATGAGGAGACAAGGGTGAAATGTGAAAGATATTTATATAGCTTGATAAGGGTACAAAAAAGAAAAAAAAAAAGAGGGGAAAAAAGATTGATCAGGTAAGTCGGTGAGCTTGACATAAGGGTTAGGACTTGTGAAATGGATTAAAGATTAGCTTGGAGACTGATAGCACACAGGGGATGTCAGTGAAAGATAACAGTTAAGAGTTAGGAAAATGCAGCAAGCTGAGGACCACACTTATCTTTACCTTGGGTATAAGTGATCCAAAGAAGCGTGCCATTTCAAACTGCTGGAATTTGCAGATTATTGGCAAGTATGAGGACAATGGGGGAAACTTGAGAAACTCAGGAGAGACTGCAGGCCCAGATTTCTAATTCTTCAGACTATTTGGGTTTGGTGTAGCGCACAAATTCAGGGTCACCTGAGACATGTGGCTGTGTTCAAGGGTGTTTTGAAATAAAGAACACAGAGAAAGTCATCACGTGTTGGTAGCAGTTCTGCATTTTTATAACATTTCTCATGTAAATAGCAAAAAAATATTTCCTTAGTTTTTTCTAAACTGCATTACTTCCCTCCAGGATGATGTGTAGTGACTGTTTGCAACAGGGAGCAGGTAAGTGTTTGGAAAGATTGTCTGCATCTGACCAGAAATGAGAATTTAGGTCTTATAAGTGCACACATTGGAAGGATGACACTGGAAATGACATATTTTATGGAAAGCACCTCAGGTCAACTAGGGATTAAGCCATCAAGGGTATACCACATCTGAAAACAAGAGAGAATCTTTCTCAGTGTATTCTTCTTGGGGTAGTAGTAACACAGTTAAAGTCAGGTAATTCACAAGTAGGGCTGTATCCAGACCAGACTGTCTATGAATGGGGGGGTTGTGATCTCTAGTATTACACTGAGAAACTGGGCTAGGGTGGGATGAAAGGGGAGAACTCTGTCGCAAAGTTTTCCATGGTTTCTCTTCAATAGTACACCCTGCCCAACAGGGCTGCGCTTCTGTCCTTTGCTGAAAGCACAGAACGACAGTGTAGCTCCATCCAAGTGTATGATGTAATTTTGTAAGTGCTCTTTTATGTGTGTGTTTGTTCTCAGTAGTGCAGCGCTTTCATCCAATGCCACCACTGTCTTGGTATTCTGTGCACATTCAAAAGCCAGTCCAATTTAAATGTACCCCTGTTGTGATACCTTTATTTCTTGAATTCATCTTGAGTGTGTGGGAAGGAATCATTGCAGCTTTTTGTTTTTAAATGGAATCTGATCTCTGTCAAGATCTCTGCTCAGGGCTTTCCATTAACAGCTTTTAGTCTACTAATCACTTCTTCTCTTGAGCTTCAGGCATTAACCATTTATGTAATCAACCGTAATACCTGGATAGGATCTTTTACATGTTAGATTGCTGTTGTTTGCTATGAGTGAAAAAATTGAGCTTGTTTAAGTGGATGTCTGATGAGAGGATAAATTGTTCACAAAGGAAGTAAAACCAGCCATGCTGTAACATAACCACAGCCCATTTAGACTTTGACAGCAGTCGGAGCTGAATGCTTCATCAGAAGGTGTAAAATTTCCCTAGTATAAATAATTGTATCTCCTTATGCCAGAAGATTTCTTCCTTATCCAAACTTATGCTCATTTTATGCCAGGAAGCTTGAATACTAATAACCTTAATGTTCTTTGCAGTAACATTAATTAGGCTAACATTTTCCATCTACGAAATCAAAAACAACACAGCACAGAACTTTACAATTTTAATAAGAAAATCAAACAGCCAGTAGGATACCAAGTCTCACCCCAATGCAAAACCCAATTGGCAGGATTTCTATGATTAGCACAGAGCCAGCTGTCAGAGAGCTGTTTTGATTTATTTAGGTGGTGGAGTAACAACTTCTGCAGAAACATCAGAGCTACTTCTTTGCCCAGCCTGCTTGCAGCTATCATGGGCTATTAGGTCAGGGTGTTTGAACTTTGCTTGACACGTCGTTTCCCTGTTGAACCAACATGTGTGTCTCTGTACTAGCTATTGCACTCTGAAGCTTGGGTGTAGACACACCAAAATGTTCATGGAGATAGCTTGCTTCCAACAATAGTCCCTTCCAGTCCTAGTCTTGCTGGGTCCAGTTGTCCCAGTGTGATATTCCTGAGATGTCTTCGCAGCTTGCTTCTCCTTGAGAGAGAGTCTCAGAACACTTAACTGTCTCAGGAACCTCCCATAGATGTCTGGCAGATGTTACACCTGAGCTCAGATGCATGCCTGCGCTTCAGACATCACTGTGTTTAGGGCCAATGCTGAGGCAGTACTAACATGTCTGCCTGGACTCATGCTTCCTTGATGTGGAAGTTGGTACTTCTGTATTGTACCCCCAGACATGTCCCATAGAATTGGGATTTTTCCCTTTGCCCAGAAAACGGAGAGCCACAGAGCCATATGGGATACTTTACAGGTAGGGAAAAGAACAGAGGCTAGAAGTTATCTTTAAGACTTCAACAGTCATCCTTAAGTCTTCAGGTCTACCTCTTCTCCTCAGACTTGCTGCCTACCTCTAGAGGTCCCTGGGGTCCCTCTGTGCAGTATTTCAGCCTCCTGCATTGGCTCCTAAGTGGGATAGAGAGCTGTTCAGTACTCCTCAGCCATCTGGTGCCCAACATCTTGCAGTGCCCCCATTTTGAGCACCATGTACTCTAAGTACTTAAAAAAATGTTCAGAATGCTGGTTTTACATCAGGTTTACAGGAAACTGGTGAAAGTTTTCAGCCAGGACAAACAGACTCCTGGCTCCTGTCTAAACTTCACTGGAACTTGAAGAGGGAGAAGCATCTAAACACAGGCTTGGATGCTTTCAGATGTATCCTGATGTGTCTGAAACACTCAGGCATGGTATAGAAGGATGGTATTTACTGTTATTTTAACACAGATCACTATGTGCAGATCACTTTTGTAAATCAGAAACAGGATGACAGCAATTACAATGCAGCATACCTTATAGAGGCTAGAATACTTCAACACTGATGTCTAGCCTGACCCAGTGAAAAAAAATCATAAGATTGGAATTTTAGCATGTGACAAACTTTCAACTTGTGAGTAATTTTAATTAAGGGATGGAATGCAGTACATACTTATATGTAGAGGGTGTTTTCTTGGCCTGTGGCCTAATTTTTCGAGATTCCAGATATCTAGCTGCTCAGTGCGAGATCACTAAAAGCTACTGAAGCCTGGCATCTCTAATGATGTATCTAAAATGAGATTAATTTAATCTAACATGGCTCTAATCCTCCTCTCTTTGAAATTAGTAATAAAACTTCTATTAGCATCATGAACTGATAATGAAGCGGAGGTATCATGTTTTATTAGCTGGTAACTGAGACATTAAGAAATTTAGAGTAAGATTTTCCAAGTGATGAGAGCTCACCCAACTTTTCTCCTTATGAGATGTCTGAGAATTTTACTGCTGCATTTGTCAGTGCCAAAATACTTCTGAAACCTCCCTGCATTGACTTAAATGCACTCAGTAGGTGCAGAGCACCATGAAGTATTGTGTCTGTGTCCTCTGCTTGACCTATGTGTGTTCTCTGTCTCTCAGAGCGTTGCACTCCCTTGAGTCATATGATGTCAAATACATTCCGAAGGATATAGATAAAGCAGTCTCTTCTACATGGATTAAACTCTTTTTGCTTCCCTCTTTCACCCCCTCCAAAATATTAGACTGGGAAACAGCAATCAGAAAGGATCCAGACGTACTTTAAGGGGGATTCTTCTAGTGTGTGCAAAATAGGACAAAATAGATATTGGTTGTGATTTTGAATAGAGGTCACTGAAAAATAGTGGCAGTGAACTGAGAAATTAGACTACTAGTGAAATGAGAAATATGAAAGGAGGGAGAGGAAAGAATTGTTTAATAGAGTACGTATGTGCTGATACTGTGCTTCATCCAGTAGAAATGAATAGATCTTTTGGAACCATAGCAATCCACTGCAAGTAAATATATACTTCAACAATTAAAAATTTCATTATTATTTACCTAGAGCAGTAAAAAAAGAATGAAGACTATGTAGTCTCTGTGTGTGGGTCTGTGAACGCATCAAAAGCAAACTCATGCACCAGTATATTCAGTCTGCAAAGTTGAAGACGTTGTTTTCCTGTGAAATATAATTGCTTCTGGCACCGCCTCAGGACTTTTGCATTTCTTCACGTATTTGCAGCCAAACAAGGCAAGACTTCATCAATACTTAGGTGAACTGAGATGCAACAGAATAGAGGGGGCTAACAAAGCGTATTCCATCTCGACCCTTCTGTAGACTGGTGGAGCAGAGCTCAGCCTAGTTACTTCCTGGAAACTGCTCAGAATCAGCGGTCTTTTCCAGCTTTAATTGCCCCATGTTTATGCAGAGAGTTCAGCGTCATATTAGGGGCACCTGAGCTAGCCTGAACCATAGAGCCGTGTTGCTGGAAGCCAGACATAATCCTGAAATAATGTACAACTCAAAGCCTTCCTGCTTCATGAGCAGGAAAGCTTATGTTGTTCCACTGGAAGTTTGCTTCTATTCTGAATAGAAACTTGGCCTTTGCAAATCACTTCACTGAAAAGCATCATCACAGCCTGCGACTGGCAATATCTACTGGATCTAGCCTTTTTATGCATAGCACTAGACTGAACGTTACATGCCTTTGGGCCTTATCTGCGGAGGAGAAGTTTGGTGTTTGCCCTGTCCTGCTGGTTCTCGTGTGACCTGCTAGAAGAAAGGAAGGGACACCATGCCTTCTCTGACTGCGCACAGGGGAGATGTTCCCAAAGTGCACATGGGGAAGGGAGGTGGGAGAAGCAAGAACAGGGAATGAGGAAGAATGAAGACATTTAATAAAAACCCAAGGCTTTCCAGCATACCAATTACTGAGATATCGCTGGGAGAACCAGCGAGCAGAGGCATAGCCATGCAAAGCTCAAAACCTTAGTTGGCTGGGGGTCCTGCCCTGTTCCTTGACTATGAAGGACTTGTACAGAAGAACACTCAAGCCAAAATAGTCAGGCTGTACAACAGCTCATTACCTCTCCATGGCCACCTGGCTCTCAAACTTGGTAGGAAGTACTGCATAGTAGACCCAATGGCCCAGCCAAGCCAGAAATATTCCTTTCCTTGGTCACTTCACCAAGCATATCGAATTTATTGCCATTAAACAGCATGATAAAAGCCTAACAACACAGAATTCAAGCTGGCAGAAGGGCAGGAGTCCTTTGGGGTACTGCTTCCTTCCACTGCAGAACTGCGAGGTGAGAGCTTGCTCCTGCTAGACAGCTGGAAGGGTGACTGAAGGGTTTTATCTCACAGCACTTTGTGAAAGCAAAACCTGTTAATGCCTTATGACTAGCAAACCTGTGCTAACAGTCAATGAAACATGGCACACCTTATGGTCCTAGTGATAACAAAAGGGGAAACAAGAGAATGTGGTTCTATATTTTTGTAGTCCTTATGCCAGATTTTTGAATTTGCTGCTATAATTCCCTTGTCCTAACAAAGCTTTAAATCAGACCAGGGATTTTCATTCTAATTTGTCATTCTTTTTTTGCAGAGTTTATTCAATTATTTTTGCCATCAATTAAGAAGATTTATGAACATGTTTTCTATTATGTGATCAAGTTTGTCAAGTAAATTATTCATTACTTTTCCTTCAGCCAGCAAATTATTTGTGAACCATCATTTTCCCTTTTGTTTTTCAACCTGCTTAGACTTCTAAAATGGTGTCAGAGTTTATATGTTTGATGAATGTGTATCGTTCTTCCTTGTAACACTGTGAAATCCCCAAATACACATTTTCTAGGCTATAGGATTTATACTTAAGTCTAGTTGAATTTAGTAACGGACACGTCTAAGACCCTGGCTTTAGTCTGAGTTATTAGCACGTATTATGTTCTGCAAAGATGAAGTATACTTCAATATTAGGTGGCATATGACAGTTCAGTGAGTGGTCATCTAGCCTTAAACATAAAGATTCGAAATACCATTTGGAGAAGCAGTGGGCCTTAACTCTCAAACTTACATAGTGATCACACTAACACCAGGCTGCTGACCCAATTTTCATTTGATGGGTCCCTTCCACGGAGTCTTAGAGCATTGAATAACAGAGGCTGAAAGATATGTTCATCTGCAATACTGTGGTAGTTAAGGTGATCCTGGCGATTTTCAGTGTCGTCATTTAAGTTGCTACCTCAGTCAAGTGGTGGAGGATCTGTCTTGTAGATGAGTATCTACAAGATACGTGAGTATCTACAAGATACAGCTACAAGATTAATATCATTGGATTGTTGGCAGCAATGAACCAAAATGTCTTTCCCTAGGATGCCTTTAATACAATTGCTGATCTACTTTGCAGAACTCAGCAGTGAAAGGTAAGAGGGGCAATAACTCGGTCAATAATACAGCCAGGGTTTGGGTGAGGCGTACACAAACTTAAAATAATGGGTGGTGTTATTTATCTGCAATCACCCATGTAACGTTAGGTATTGGCCTCCTGTCAGGTCCTAGGGGACAAGTGCTTGGCTTGCACAGAATATGGTCATCTTCAGCGCTTAGTTGTTGGCAGGCTAAATGGAGGGGCCACATGGGGTGATGGTGGTAAACCTGATGTGCCCTTGACATTGATGTAAACTGTGTTGATTCCTCAGGTGGTGGTAGGGTGCTAACCTGATGACAACAGGGAAAAAAACTGGCCTGGTACAAATAAGTCAGAAACGAAGCAAAGAGAAAATGGCTGGAATCAGTTATGCCTATTCTGCCTTTGATCTATGCGTAAGTCAAATCCCAAGCCCCAAACATTTTCAATAATTTAGCTGTTCCTATTGTTGTTGCTACAGCTATTGTTTTCTGTTCCTTCATGGCGATGTTTTGCAGTGGGCTGAGTCTGTTTTTAACCTCTACTGCTATGCAATTTATCTCCAGTGCTCATATGAGAATGTTAAAAGAGTATGACATGGGTGTGCATGTGGAAATGATCTGTAATCTTTAGCCTGCAATACCAGAACTCTCTTATCTCAGTACGAGGGAGGAGGGAATGAAATTGGATTTCTTGCTGTTCGTGACAGTTTCTTTAGCTGCACTGTGGTAGCCCCATCGGGTACGACACAGCAGAGCTAACCTAAGCTGCTTTTCTAATTGGGGGCAGCTGCCAGTTTCTCTTCAAAACTGAGCAATGTGAAAACATTATGTATAATAGCTGCACTCTCCTTTTAGGTTTGTCATTTTCAGACTCACCTTATGTAAAGTTTTCTCAATATTCGTGCCTCAAAAGAACAAACCCCAAGCAATTAAGAAAACAACGCCCCCCAGTTCTTTACAGGAACAATACAAAGAGGTTTACTGCAATTGTGATGGCTGGAGAGATAGACCAAGAGCAGGTGATATGTTCTAAAATGACTGGCAGTGAATTAACCTTGTACAGTGTGTCTTGAAGGTGCTGCAATGCATAACAGAGACTGCATTAACCTAAACTCTCAGTAACACACACAGTGCATTGGCATAAAAGGAACAATCAGATATTTGTAGAGGTGGAGCACAAGACAGAGAAGCTGCAGCTTGTAAACATGCTTGTTGGAGGCAGACCTCAGCCTGCTGTAATCCATGGGGGTTATTCTCCTTTCTGCTTCTTGAGGCAGTGTCTTCTGGGGCTTATAAAAGTGAGGAATGAAGAAAGCACAGCTCAGTCTAGATATATGTCCTAAACTAACATATTCCCTCCCTGCTTGCCTTCTTCTCAAATCATCCCTACTTTCACCTGTGTGGGGTCATAGTGAATCCTTTGGCATATCCCTTCTGTCTCATGCTATTTATTGAAAGGGAGAGCCTTTTGTCTTTTTTTTACTGTTTTTTTTTGTGTTGCTATAGCAATGGTGAGGCCCCTTGTTGTCTGGTTAAATGTACTTTTAATTGCTTCAGTAAATGTGCTTAAAAATATACAGTGAATGTTAATGTTATAGTTATGTTACATCCCATGTAATAAGGGAGATAAAAAGAAATGTTAGTGAAATCTGACCTTCAACTAGTTTTGAAGCTGGTGATTTAGCTTTCAGCACTCCACCCTTTGGGCTGTGGCAGGACTAATTACTTGAGGTAAACACTTGTGTTCGGCTGAAACCATAGGGAAATAGGCACATAGGATTGGAAAGATCTGCCTGTACCATTGAATTCAGTGCTTTATGATCACAGGTGACTGGACAATAGCCATTTAGCCCAGAGTGATGTGCAGAGCATCTGCATCACACAACGTTTTAGAAAAATACTCAGAGCGTACTCCAAAATCTTCTGAAAAGGTTAAAACTTTCATGTGCAGAGTGCTATTTAGGAAGAGAGCAAGAGACAGGGATATTGCTAATGTTCTGTATTTCCATCATTAACCTACCCTACAAAGCATAGGGAAAGCATATGGCACAACAAAGAGATGTACTGTTAAAGCCTCTGGGACAACATTTTAGTGGCAACTGCTTTTGTTCTTCTCAGATCCAAAGAGTGAAATATGAGTTGGAATGGGAGGGGGGTAGTTTCATCTTCTGACAAGACACTGAAGAGACTGACAGTGGACCTGTACACTCAGTCCGATATTCAATGTTTTTTCCTAACACTGAATTGTGGAAAGGGACAGAAAAGAGCTGCAAAATTGGTTTGGAAGTAGGAGAAAACATCCTGCAGTGAAAAAGCTACAGAGTCAGCATGTTCAGATTATTAAAAAAGCTTTAGAAAAAGCTTGGAAAGAGTGAATAAATACCTTCCTAAGGAGAAAATACCAGATGCCAAAAGGACCTTTTATTAAGCAGAGGGAGGACTTAAGATCAGACACATTCAAATTGGAAATAAAACAGATTATTAAGCTTGAAAACAGCCTAATCAGACATAAAGTCAGTCTCCATGAAGTCTTCAGATGAGGACTGGCACCTTTCTAGAGAAGTGGCTCTAGTCTACCGCAAGCTGATGGGCAAAAAGTGGCAGCAGAAAGGGAAATTCTGCAACATTTATAGAGAGATATACCTACACTATGTTTATATGGTCACATAGGCACACATGCACACATACATGTAAAACAGAAGTGACAATTTATTTGGTCTTTCTGGCTTTAGAGTATGAAGTCAAGGCAGTGGTTCATGTAGCAGTATTGAGGTTATTGTTTTTGAACTTCTTACAGAAGACTTCTTAAAATAAGAAGGTTAGAAAGCAATTATAATTTTTGTTACTAACGGTTCTAAAACAATTGTAAGAGAATTTGAATCTTGAAGGTAAGTGTATAGTGGTTTACTTTGATATCTGAAGGAAACGTCGTTTCCAGTAGTGGAGCAATGAAGGCAATTAAAATTTGCAGAGCACAAAATGTTTGTAAATATTTGTCTTGCATAATGGATGAGGGAAAGTCTGTGGATGTTGTCTACCTAGGCTTTAGTAAAGCCTTTGACACCATTTCCCACAGCATTATCCAGGAGAAACTGACTGCTCATGGCTTTGTCGGGTGTACTCTTTGCTGGGTAAAAAACTGGCTGGATGGTCAGGCCCAAGGAGTTGTGGTGAATGGAGTTAAATCCAGCTGGTAGCCAGTTACAAGTGGTGATCCCCAGGGCGCAGTACTGGAGCCAGTTCTGTTTAATATCTTTATCAACAATCTGGACAAGGGGATCAAGTTCACCCTCAGTACGTTTGCAGATGACACCAAGTTGTGTGGGAGTGTTGATCTGCTTGAGGGTCGGAAGGCTCTACAGAGGCGTCTGGACAGGCTGGATCGATGTGCCGAGGCCAGTGGTATGAAGTTCAACAAGGCCAAGTGCCGGGTCCTGCACTTGGGTCACAACAACCCCATGCAGTGCTACAGGCTTGGAGAAGAGTAAATGGAAAGCTGTCTAGCAGAAAAGGGCCTGGGGGTGTTGGTCGACAGCCAGCTGAATATGAGCCAGCAGTGTGTCCAGGTGGCCAAGAAGGCCAGTAGCATCCTGACCTGTATCAGACACAATGCAGCCAGCGGGACTAGGGGAGTGATCGTCCCCCTGTACTTGGCAGTGGTGAGGCTGCACCTCGAATACTGTGTTCAGTTTTGGGCCCCTCACTACAAGAAAGATGTTGAGATTCTGGAGCATGTCCAAAGAAGGGCAATGAAGGGTCTAGAGCATAAGTCATATGAGGAGCAGCTGAGGGAACTGGGGTTGTTTAGTCTGGAGAAAAGGAGGCTGAGGGGAGACCTTATTGCTCTCTCCAACTACCTGAAAGGAGGTTGTAGTGAGGTGGGTATTGGTCTCTTCTCCCAAGTAACAAGCGATAGGACAAGAAGAAACAGCCTCAAGTTGCAGCAGAGGAGGTTTAGATTGGATATTAGAAAAAATTTCTTCACCAAAATGGTTATCAAGCATTGGAACAGGCTGCCCAGGGCAGTGGTTGGGTCAACATCCCTGGAGGTATGCGTAGATGTGGCACTTAGTAACATGGTTTAGTGGTGGACTTGGCAGTGTTAGGTTTACGGTTGGACTCAATTATCTTATAGATCTTTTCCAACCTAAATGATTCTGTGATTCTGTGATCTTATAAACCAGATAAAGGATGTGTTTTGGTTGCTAGAGTCTTTATATGCCATTAGTGACGTCTGCTTGAATTTTGAAAAGTTTAACGTAACCACTTTTTCTTGGAGGATATATGAAATACAGTTTTTAACCAATGGATTAAAGCATTTGAAGTAGAGTAAGTAACTAACCAGTGAATAAAGTGTACAAATGCACATGTAAGTGTCATATTCTGGAGACAAAAATGTTTTCTACAGACAGGAAATTTCACATCTCTCCTTCATCTTGCTGCTAATATCTGTAGTTAAAAGTATAAGATTTATGTAAGGTTTGGCTTTGTGAGAAGTTTTATTTGATTTATTATTTGTTATAAATAAATAAACCACATTTTAAAAAGTGATAGCCTTCATTTCTGCAAAGTGTTATTTCTTTGGCTTGGCTATGTCCAAGTTTATTAACTGAAATGAAAGAAAAATGTTAAACTTATATTATTCTGCAGAACTACAGTGTTTCTTATGATAATTTAATCTTTTTTGTGCTTTCCAAGGCTTTAGTAGTGTTAATCTTGAATAATTCTTAGAGTCTGGTAATATTATAATGTAAAAGCAATGTTAACCAGTCTAAAAAGGTTCAATGTGAAAGCATACAGCATCTGTTATAATAATTTAATAATTTTATATTACCAGTTAGAGGAAGCGACCTAATTAATGAGCCCTTTTAGGTGGCTTGCCAGCTCACAGCCTCATTGCGCTTTCCCATGGTGCTGGCTGCAGCCTCGGCAGTGGCGCAGGCGGTGGCATGGCTCCATGCTCTGCTCCTACGGGAAGCGTAACTTCCCTTGGCAGTGCAGTCCTCCCAGGTAAGAGCTGGGACTGCCAAAAAGGAAGAGCCATTTATGACCCTCCCAGGATCCCCAGCATAAAAAAGATGTGTGAAGATGCAGAGGGTACCTGTCTGTGTTAAAATGAGCTAACGTGATGGCTGCAAGTAGCTAATGTTGTATTGAACAGTGCTAATTTGATGAGTGTGACATGAGCTATTTAATTTGCATTGAATCATTGCTTTGCAGTTGCATCCTAACTCCTAAAAACAATGGACATCTAATAAATCACAGGAACCAAACTGGCAGGTAAATCTAGTGGCTACATTAGATTTTTGCAGTACACCTTAATCCTAGCAAAACAATTGTGAAGTAGGCTGAATAATTAATGTTGAACAATTTTGAGATATATTTTATCTGTCTTTCAGTTCATAAGTAGTCTATCCAAAGCTTGGGAGCTTTTTAGACTTGTCTTTTATTACAATAATTTCCTGAATCCTTTCTCTCAGTAATTCTTGATCTGTCATATAGTAGGCAAAGATGAGATTGGAGATCCTTTGATGATCAATTCAGGAGTAATAAAAGTATATGTGTATTAAAGTAAAGTATACCTTTAATGATGAACAGCTCTTCCTGGTTAAATCTCTGCCCTCCTCTGAATTATGCTAATCTACTTCATATTAATTTTAGAATAACTGCATCTGCTTAATAAAAGTTAATAAAAAATGAATATGCATATTTATCTAGGAGTAAAGCATATGCACAAAATCTGTGGATCACAGATTTGGGTCTACACCTGCTTCTGATGTTATCTAACTGCAAGAAAGCATAAATTCCCATTTTTTTTAATGCCACTGCTTACTCATGTGTTAGGTAAGAACATTGATGATACCGGCCTCTTTTCTCAAACACTTTGAAATTTTTAAGTGGATTTCACCCTTTGCGACCTGGAATACTGTGTCCAGCTCTGGAGCCCCCAGCATAAAAAGGACATGGACCTATTGGAGCGGGTCCAGAGGAGGGCCATGAAGATGATCTGAAGGTTAGAGCACTTCTGCTATGAGGACAGGCTGAGTTGGGGTTGTTCAGCCTGGAGAAGAGAAGGCTCTGGGGAGACCTTATAGCAGCCTTCCAGTATCTGAAAGGGGCCTACAAGAAAGCTAGAGAGGGACTTTTTACAAGGGCATGTAGCAATAGGATGAGGGGTAATGGCTTCAAACCGGAAGAGGGCAGACTTAGAATAGATCTCAGGAAGAAATTCTTTACTGTGAGGGTAGTGAGGCAGTGGAACAGGTTGTCCAGGGAAGCTGCGGAGGCCCCATCCCTTGAAGTGTTCAAGGCCAGGTTGGATGAGGCTTTGAGAAACCTGGTCTAGTAGGAGGTGCCCTTGCCTACGGCAAGGGGGTTGGAACTAGATGATCTTCAAGGTCCCTTCCAACCTAAACCATTCGATGATTCTATGATTTCTTCCTGTAGCTAATGTTCCACATCATAATCTCTGAGACTGAACTATATGAACCGGATCCATTCTTCTTTGATGGCAGACCTTCATTGCTACTGTTTGTTATCACTTCTTGGTGTGGCTGAGCCCAAATTTGTAAATTGAAATTTGGAGTCTGATACCAAGCTTGTCTATTCAACAGATTTCTATTTTGTGATTTTCATGGAAATGTGAAGGACTGACTTTTCGTATTTTGGTGTTTAGAGGTTTTTTGGAAGGGCTTTCTTTTCCAACCTAAATGGTGCTTATAAGTGATTATAAGTGATTATAAGAGGCTAATGACAGCAAAGTTACACTTCTGACAAAATTACTGTTCAACAAAATGGGCTTTTGGCTGAGGTTTGAGATGTCTACCTTGAAAGCGCAAAACAAGACTTGAGCACCTGGGTCCAGTTTCCTCAAAAGACTGGAAAAGGCTGC
Source organism: Burhinus bistriatus (assembly GCA_013397275.1). Classification (NCBI taxonomy): domain Eukaryota; kingdom Metazoa; phylum Chordata; class Aves; order Charadriiformes; family Burhinidae; genus Burhinus; species Burhinus bistriatus. Next base: position 283,755 of record VYXH01011584.1, on the reverse strand, counting down.
ACTTTCTGTGGGGTTGTTAAGTGTAATCAGATCAGACTATTGATGTGCAGTTGCTTGGGAATACTTTTGCAGAGCTGTTATCTTACCAAAAAATATTTATTCATCAAAATATTTCGTAAGAAAAGACTGTTTGACAAAGCCAAAGCTAAACCAAGAGGGCTGAGAAAGTCTTCACCCTTAGAAAGTCCCACCTTTAGCTATGTGGGAGATATGATTTGATGAAAATCAGCTCGCTTGCAGTGGATAGTGCCCTGCGTCACAAACATAATGCTTGCAAACATTTATTGACTGCTTGACTAGGAGCCTAAGTGTTGTTGATGAAGACCCTCTGGGCTGTGGAAATTGAAGGTTATGCTCCCCTCTCTACTGGCCCCAGGGAGGGGGCTGGGGATGAGGGGAGAGGGACCCTGAAACTGGTGCAGCCCGTGCTGCTCTGCTCATATTAAGAGAAAACAGAAGATTTGGGTGTCCAGGGTTATTACTCTGATACCATTCGCTGACAAATTCACTTAGAGACCCCCCCCCCCCCCCAAACTTAAATTATATTAATCCTTCACAACCTTAGTGCAAATTCTCTTGACCATTGTCATGTATTTTAATACAGTTCTGCTACACTTACTCTTCCGCTTTTTCATGATAAACAGTCACAGTTCAGCAATGATCTCACACTTAGCCCTTTTTACCTCTCCCCCACCACATATCCCCCCTGGAAAACAAGCAGCTCTTTCCTATCTTCTCCTGCTATCCTACTTTAATAAATAAACCAGCAGACAAAGTGTAGTTCTTAATTGGACTGGACATTAATATCTTCTGATGCAAATTAGCACTTCTGAATGTCTCAGTGCAAGTCACTCCAGCCTAGCATCAAATTGGGCTGCGGAGACTCCTGTTGCTAAGCAGTGCTGTTGCTAGGCTTTACGCAGCGAGAGGGACCGCGCTGGCCCAGGCGGCTCTGTGGGTGCGTGTAGGTGTGCAGCTGTGCACTCGCCGTATGGCTATGGCTTACGACCATGCTCCTGCCTGTCTCTGCACATGGTCACAGCTCGGCTGCGTGGCCAGCTCTTGGGTCCTAGTTCACTCTCTGTGCTGTGCAAGAGAAACACATCATTTAAATTAGGTGAATACTAGCAACCTGGCAAGGCTGAGCAACCCTAAAACAGCGAGCCATGGTTGCGCTTGATGACAAAAATTTTGTCCCATCTAGACTTGATGGCCCTCCTCCTTTCACCAGTCACTCTTTCTCCTTGTGTTTGTTGACTTATGCAAACTTAACTAAGACTCTTGAGTTATTAAGTTAATTTCAGCACAAATGTCCTGATTTCTAGGTAAGAAACTCAAGCACCAAGGCAAACCCTGCAGTGATTATCTTATGATTTAACAGGATGCTGAAGCCTTTCTTGCTTGAGGGACATACCAACTCAGACTCCCAGCACTTGAATCACTGAACTGCATACTACACGAGGGGAGATGTTTTCTACCCTTCATTTTGAAACAGAACTACTGTGGAGCAAAAAAATGATAGGGTTGCAAGGCCAATTTCTTTGAAGCCACTAAAATGGCAGTGAGAGGACCTAATGTTCAGTTCCTGGCCTAGAAACATCTCTTACATCACATAGTTTCTGGACACAATGCAGATCCAAGAAGACCAGATAACAGAACAACAGGTCAGCGACAAAACCACATCAACAGTTTCCTAGCCATGGGAATCGTCAGACACCTATGCAAAGGTCAGGCACGATGAGCGGCATTTAAAACATTAGCTTTGAAGCATGGATGAGCAGGCAGTGAGGTGGATTGAAAACTGGCTGAATGGCTGGGCCCAGAGGGTAGTGATCAGTGGCGCAAAGTCTAGTTGGAGGCCTGTGTCTAGCAGTGAAACTCAGGAGTCAATACTGGGTTCAGTATCCTGTTCAACATCTTCATTAATGATGTGGATGATGGGGCAGTGTATCCTCAGTAAGTTTGCTGACACAAAACTAGGAGAAGCTGCTGATGTATCAGAGGGTGGTGCTGCCATCCAGAGGGACCTAACAAGCTGGGGAAAAGGGCCAACAGGGACTTCATGAAGCTCAACACAGAGAAGTACAAAGTCCTACACCCGGGGAGGAACAACCTCATGCATCAGTACATGCTGGAGGCCAACCAGCTGGAAAGCAGCTTTGCAGAAAACGAACTCGGATCCTGGTGGACACCAAGTTGAACATCAGCCAGTAATGTGCTCTTGCTGCAAAGAAGGCTAATGGTATCCTGGGCTGCATTAGCAGGACTGCAGCCTGCAGGCTGAGGGCAGTGATACTTCTTTCCCTCTGCTCAGCACTGGTAAAGCCACATCTGGAGTACCGGGTACAGCTCTAGGCTCCTCAGTACAAGAGAGACATGGATATACTGGAGACAGTCCAGCAAAGGGCCACGAAGATGATGGAGCATTTCTATGAGGAAAGGCTGAGACAGCTGGGACTGTTTGGCCTGAAGAAGAGAAGGCTCAGGGGGGATCTTGTCAATGTACATAAATACCCGACGGGAAGGTGTAAAGAAGATGGAGCCAAGCTCTTTTCATTGACAGGACAGCACAGGACAAAACAGTGTTGGTTCGCCTGAATTCGGACCATACTTATCAGACTGGGCTCTATAAGGTGTTTAGTTGTGGAAGATCCTAGGCTGTGCACATCAGTCTCAGGAAGTGCATGTAGATATTGTGACGCTGTGGCCAGCTGAGATTGCAGAACCTCAGCTCTGTTGTAAAGGGAAATTTAACTGTTGACAGCAAGAAGTTGGCTTGGATTTTGGTTTTTTTCCACATCCTAGGTGTATAAAGGCACCTATTTGAGACACCAGACAACTTAAAGAAAATTTGTGCTAAATGACCTCAAAAGTCTCATACCTCTAAGGACGCAGTTGACATTCCTGGCAAAACCTATGTTCTAGGCTGAGAACCCAGATTTCCTTCCCTCCCAACCCTCAGCTACTTTAGCCATGAGATGATTCAGCCTCTAACCCATTTGTCCCTATCTATTCCTGCCTAAAAAACCCTACAGCAAAAGTTTTGTGTTAATCGCTGGCAGCAAGTGCCGAGATCTGAATGCTGACAATGCTTTTAAGGGATAGCCCAGCTACATAGCCGTAGCAAGATGTCTTTGGAGATTTAGCTTGGATATGGAAAATAGGATAGGCTGGGAATCTAAGCTGACCCATTTAGGGACTGGAAAATAATTTGTGATTTAGAGATGCACATACAGGGATCTAAGCGTAGTTCTGTATTTTAATGCGAATGAGTAAACAGTCAGCACTATAATAATCTCTAAGGCATTTGATCCCAATAAACCATCTTAATCCTTAGGGCTATTCTGCCAGTAAGAGATAACAGCACGGAAGCAGAAATGTTCTTAGCATAAAACTCACATATCTATGTTTACTGTGTGTGTTAGAGGGTTTCGGACTCTTCTCCCTTCCTCCCCAACACTGATGAGCACTTCATCTGTACAGTCTGCCAGCTCCCTACTTCACTAATAAGAGCCTTTTAATTTGGATTTTTATTGTTGCCAGCAAGGGCCAAGACAAAAGGAATAACAAACCACAGAGAAATGCTTGGGACTGATGCTTCCCTAGTGGCATGCCTTCTGTTTCAATAATGTTTCACTACAGATAAGACTATTTTTTTTAGTAGCCACATATGTGGTCCTGTGCTTTGTGGGAGGATGCATTTCCACGTCTCTGCACTTAAAAAGCCTCTGAGCTGAATGCTTCTGTGGCTGTTGTCTCCTGGTTGCTGCATCGTCTTCATTTTTGTCTGCATTGCAGACAAAAGGCTATAGCTTAGAAATGCAGAGGCAGTGAATGCCTAGGCAGTGAAGTGCTAAAAGTTATTTAATTTGTTGTCACGACTAAAGACTGAATGATGCTTATGAATGGATGAGAGCAAGAGCACATCCTACCTCCAAAAATGGGTAGTGCTGCTGCAGGTTATGTCACCACATCATATTTGCACCTCTCAGCCAAAGACTTCAGTTAAAGCAGACCACTGCTGAATTGCAGCCCACCTGCTATTGAAGGTACAGGGCTGTGATTTTTCTTTTTTTTTTTTTTTTTTTATAATTTTCAAGCCAGCACTTGCTCCTCTACCATTGGAGTCCTGGCACCTAACGACACTTCAGCCCTGTCTGGTATCTCCTTAGGGTACGGGCCTTGTCATCAGTGCAGAAATACACTACCTGCTGCTGGTCTAGTGCTAGTGCTCTTCTGGCCTGGACTGTGAGGCAGAAATGAAACTGGGACTATTATTTATAGCTCAGAAATCTCCTGAATAAATATGAAAATTTTTCCATAATTTCTTCATTGATCAGTTAGTTTGCAAAATCTTTCTTGGTTAGGTGGCTAAATGGCCATTAAGTACCAGGCTTTGTCTCAGCTCAAGATTGCTTGCCATGTAAGTTGAAGCCAATTCTTTTTTCCCACAAATGGCAATATTACTTGAGGTAAGAGTCTTGTTGCATAGTATGGTTTTCCCTCTTTTTCCTAGAGTGATCAAGAGAAAAGTGAGTTGCTCGCATTCTCTTACCAGCCGGCAGCTTGATGTGTGTTAAGACTCTAGCACAAATGTTGCCATATAAATGGCATTAAAATAATACAACTGAATTTGTCTTGTAGGATCTAGTTATCCATTTGTGTTTTGAGCACTTCAAGGCTGGGATGTGAGTTCTCCTCACAGTTATGCAAATAACAGTGCTGAACATGACAGAAAAAGCATTAACCTAGCTGGGAACTGCCTTAAATGTGGCAAAATAACCATTTTGCATCCATGTTTCACATTTAGGCATAGCTCTAAATTGCTTTTTGAAACAAATGTTTCTAGTTTTGCTTCATATTGTTTGACTGTAAGAATTTTAGCTTATTTTAGATAAAGATTATTAGGCAAAGCTATGAGATGTAATTGCACGGGTGTCACTGTATTGAATGGCCCTTAGCATATGGGATACTTCACATGATACTATTTGTTGGGAAGTTGTGCAGGAAAGTATGGACCCTTTAACTTAGGTGAGGAAATCCAGGCATGGGACTGCAGTTGGCTTCAGAATTGCACATACTTTTCCTTTACATCTTTTGGTGGTGAGTTTGTTCTGCGGCCATTGCACTGAAGAAATTCAGTGAAGTGCTGCTCCAGTGCTCCCTGAAATCAGTGGTAAAGCATTTCTTGATTTCAGTGGTAAGTGCTCAAGCTGCGATGTAACTTCGTGCTAAACAGTAAAGTATTATGTCTGGTGTATTCACCCTGTTTGTGTATGCTCAGTGCAACAGCCCAGTATGCGTACGATCAGTGCAACAGTCCAGTTGATGGACTGGGCTTGCATTTACCCAGATACGCTGGATATGCAGTTTATTTTGTTCCAGGAAAATGGGTCATTGAGAAAGCAATAATATGAAGCACAATCAGCTATGAAAAATAAGAATTTTCAATCTATTTACTGGTCCCTTTCTGTAGAAGAAATCTTGACATTATGGGCACTGAAAATAAGGTCTGGTTTTGAGGACCCAAAAATCTCAGGAGAACTGAGAAGCCTAGGCTTTTGAGAGTTTACTATACACTCAATCATTGTGTTAGCAAGGCTTTGATAGAGCAGAAACAGCCCTCCAATGTTGAGGCAGACAGTTGGTCTGCTGCCAACCAGATGGAAGAACACAAGCTCGACCTTGACAAGATTCCGGTGAATCCTTGAGATAAGGGAGTTACAGAAGTTAAGCTGAAGCAAGTAACTTCTAAGGAGCTGCTGACCGCATGCCAGGATGAAGCAAGCTAGGAGGAAGCTGATAAAAGTCATCCAATGAGAATATTAACAACCTTTTACCCAATCTTATTATAACACGCTGGCGCTAGAAATATATAAAAAGAGCACGCTTGTAATAAATCAAAAAAACTGCTTGATCATACGGATGAGTGTACGTGTCGCTTAGTCCGTCTCAACCACGACACTTCAAAAACTTCCCTTGTTACCAAGTAAACCTTTACAATACACACTATCATTATTTTTTCTTTATGATCATAATGTGGCTAAAAAGTTAGTAAACACCATGAGGTAAAGAGAAAAAAAAACCTCCAAAGTGTTTTAAAAGCAAAACTTGCTTTGGACTGGGAGCACTCCTTGTTTACTCTAAGGGAAGCTTTGCCATCAGCTTTGAAGAAAGTCATAGTAGGTTCTGAATGGTTATAAAAGTTATAACCCAATTTATCCAGAGAACAAGATCTTTGTTAGCTAAGATCTCAGCAACACTATGCTCTTCAGTGCAGGCTGCGAAAGATAACAATCAACTTCAACTCCCACTGACCCAGGAGTCAAAGGGCTATAGCATGGTATTTAGTCTTACTTCCTGTAATTAGATGTAATAAAATTGTGCTGTCATTGATGTTATCATAATTGGTATAAAAAATTGTTTATAGCAAAATATTACAGATGCAGGCTGTGATTTTCTGCTGGAGTTCGCAGATGGTAAAGCTAGACTCTTGCAGAGTAGAAGTTGCTTTGGGTGTTGAAATCCACACACGTGCCTATGTCTCACCAGTACGTATAAAAACTGGGCGTTTTAAATAAATAGTTGATAATCTAACACTTTCCCTTTAAAAATGATTCTTTCTTAGTTTAAAAGGGCTTTTTTATCTTTTTAGAAGCTCCTGTATTTCCATCATTTGCTCTAAGTCTTTGAAATCTGAGACCCGGATCTTGATTTGGAGAAGCTAAAGTTAACGACAGGACTGGATGTATTCTCCCTCTGGCGGCACCACAGTGTACTTTGGAGGCATGAGTAAAGAGTGGGGGAGTCCGGAAGCTTTGAGGGCTAATCTTGTTACAACCATGGATTTCCTATATACCCACAGGCAAGTCTCTTTGTCTTAGTTTCCATCCTTGCGCAGGGGAGATACTAGTATCAGCTCACAAGGGAACTATGGATGTAAATTAATGTTTGTTACTCAGGCAACAGGCAGAAATGAATAATCATCAAACATATGATGCAGAAGAAGTGGTAGAGATCAAATACTTAGAGAGTTCAAATAGACCTACCGAAAGAGTGTTCTGCTTTTCATGCCTGGGTGAGGTTGGGATTCTATGGGAGAAAACAGTGGTGCAAATAAACTCTAGTTCATAATGCACGTGGAGAAAAGGGTTTGATTCAAGTAACAAAAACACTCTTAGCCCTGGCATGGCTCACCTCCTGCATTCTTGGCTTTGGAAATCAAAATCCTGTTCTTCGCCTGCTGCTTTACTGGGTGCAAGGCTGTGGGCTGCATGCAGGCTCTGTCTAGCTCTCTTCAGTTGCTCTTACACGTAGCCCTTGGAAACTGTTCCTCAGAAGGGGGTTCCTTATCGCCCTGTGAATGATCCTTCCATTTACCTCTTTCCCCACTCTATTGAAGACTTGCTGTTACCACCGCTTGTAAATTACTGTCCAAACTGTCCACCTGTAAATTACTGGTCAAACTATAAGACTGAGAACTGTGAAGAACTAACTGAACTGAGGAAGTCATTCAGATACCATTACTGATGGTTTTCAGAGCCTTCATTTTTCCCATTTCCATTTTTGTTTCCATGGTGTGATTGAGTCCTGCTTTGTGGTCCAGTGTTTTAACACTTTGTGTAACTACACTTGAAATCCAAATATCCTCTGAGTGAATTTTTTCATAATGTTCCAAAGGTTTTGGCAGCATTATTAAACATATCTATATTTTTTTGAAAATCTTTCCCAATGAGTTTAACTTTCCATGTTCACCAGCCAAAGCTGTTAGGCATAGTGCCCAGCTTACGAGCCACTGAAGAAAAGCGTGCCTAAGGTTTTCCGAGCTGCTTGCTCAGGATTTTGCTGACTTCATGTGGACATTGCCCCTTTGTTGTCTTCTGTGAACAGGCAGGCAAGAGAGATGCATGGAGCTGTAAATGAAAACTCTTGCTGAATGGCTTTAAGTTGTGCTTGGTGGCAGGAGTACAGGTTTGTGCTTCTGTGAGGTTTGTACAAGATCTGCAACCTTGTGCAACTTTTTTTTTGTCTACTTCAAATGAATTTAAGGGAACAACATGCTCATTCAGCTCCATCCTAGCATGTTGAAATGTTCTTCTGTCCAGGTAATTTACAGCAGACCTGAGCTATCACTCATTTTGACTCCCACTGTGAAGGCAGGTGAATTCTGTAAACTTCATGTAAGGGAGAGAGGAATGTCCCTTCCAACCTAGGTGATTCTATGATTCTATGAAATTAACCTTGTCCACCACTTACATACACCATTTGGTACTGCAAAAGCTCAAGCAATTAACACTAGCAAATTAAATTTATCTGACTACTACACTGAAATGGCCTCAATTTTTAAAGGTATTTATGTAGCTGATTTCCGCTGTTTTCAATAAGAATTAGCCACCTTAATACCTTTCAAAATTAAGCCCTTTCCCAGCTATATGCAGTCCAACATAATCTCTTGCGTGTGTGCTTTGTTCCTCTCTCATGCAATCCATGTGTCCAAATTATAAACATCGAATCCTTGCAGAAAATTTACCTTGAAAGGCACTGTATTTGCTGGTCTATGAAAGACAACATGAGAACATGTTTCCAGAGAAACAAAGTTATCAGGAACATTTGGGGACAGACAGGAGATATCGCACTATGCAACATGTATGGTCTGAAGAGAAACCAGTGTGTGATAGCTTGCTATATGTAAGGCAGTATTTTGCCAAATTAAGAGGTTCTAATTTTGTTTCTTAAATAACCCAACAAATGTTGCTACTGTGGGGAAACTTTCTCCAATGAGTGAGTCAGTCGAGACCTTGCACCCCAACCTCCTGCATTTATCATGAAACCCCTGGTTGCAATACTTCATTATCATCTTGGCAAACACACTCTCAGAGCCCAGCCAGGGTCCCAGCCAGGGAGCCAAACTGCAGGCAATAGTCTGTCTTCTCGTTCTAGTGTCTCTGCTCGCCCAAGAAGATAATGTGGTGCTGACAGCTGGAAGGCAAGTCTTGTTCCCTTTCCATCTCTTTGTCACCGCTTGCATGTGGGGAAGGAAAGGCAGTGATTTGTTCTACCATATGAGAAACACCTTCTAGGGAGCCAGTGCCAACCTTGGCAGCTAAGGGTGATGTATGATAAAATGGGAACAGCTGCATGTAACTGTCTGTACGTGCTCATTGGGCGCTTGACAGGACTTTGTGATCTTGCATGCCCCTTCCAGACTGATAGCATTAAAAACTGCATCTCTATAAAAGTAACATGCTTAGGTTCGCCTTTAAGTGTCAAGTCACATCCATTAATTATAATTCACGTGTCTTTGCCTGCCTTGGGAGCCAACACCACCTTATGACCATACTTCTACTATGAAAATGAGAGGAAGGGTTATTTGTTTTTTTAATCATTATCACAAAACTGTCTGATCAGTATTTTCTCAGTTCTTGGGGAATAAAAAACGAGCTACAAGGCGCAGCAACTGCAGAGGATATGAACATCTCAGCCCTTCCGTCCCAGCCCATAGGCATGGACAGAAATATTTGCAAAAGGAACCAGCACCAAAGCTGTTCCTCACTAGTCCTTTCCTGCAACACCAGGACTGAGAAGGCTAGAGCCCATCAGTGCTCAGATCCTCATGACTTGTCTTAGCACTTGTAAAGAACCTCTGCAACTGTGCAATAAGCAGCGATGATGTGATGAACAGTTTTGGGAAGAGTGGAACTAGGCACCTAAGACAGGGATTTTCAAGAAGTGATAGAGTAAGTGGGATGTTGCTCACCAGTAGAAAATGCTGAGAAGAGGAGCCATTACCAAGCCCTGGTCCTTGAAAAGAGCTATATCCCTAGCTCAGTAACGGTGGTAAGGCAACTGTGTCTGCTCCAGATTTTGCAGATAACTGGAGTAAGTCCAGCAAAGGGCCATGAAGATGAACAAGGGATTGGAGCATCTGTTGTACAAGGAGAGTCTGAGAGAGCTGGGACTGCTCAGCCTGGAGAAGGGAAGGCTTATGCGGAATCTTATCAATAAGCATAAACACCTGAAGGGAGACTGTAAAGAAGAGGGAGCCAGGCTCTTCTCAGTGGTACCCACAAAAAGGGTAAGAGGGAACAGGTACAAATTAAGAAACTTTAAATTTCATCTAACCACAACAAAAACTGTTTACAATGAGGGTGGTCACACTAGAACACGTTGCCCAGAGAGGTTGTGGAGTTTACATGTGGAGCTACTAAAAACTTGACTGGACAACCTCCTGGGCAACTTGCTATTGCTGACCCTGCTTTGGGGAGGTAGAGCTTGGACTAGATGATATCCAGAGGTCCCTTTCAACCCCAACAATTCTATGATTCTGTGATCAGCCAAAGACATACAATAATCCCAAGCCTTTTAGGCAACAATGAAATCTCCTTTCTGATACTTTCATTTAGTGTAAGTAATAAAATGGTCATTAGGTGACAGAGAAAATGAAAAAAAGAGTGACTATAGCCAGAGGGTTAGGGTAAATCAGGCTGAAATTCCTTGCTTCACATAATATTTCATAATGATACGAAGTATAACAGGTTTCGAGAAAAGCACTGAGCAAAAAAAAAAAAATGCTTTTCTGAGAACACCAACTGCTTGGTGATAAGGAAATTTTCTGCAATATTAGAAGAGGCAATCAAGTTCATGCCGAGATCTCCCACATGCCAGCTGACTGCCCCAGTACTGGGAATATTAGGTACCAGTCATCACCCAGGAATTTCATGATTTTGGGAGGGAAACAAGAGGGGAGTTTAGACCAGAACCTGTGGTTTTGAGACTTGTGAGGATCTGTAAGGTGTCAGAACATGATTCACAAAAGAACTCAAAACACTAAAATTAAAACAACCTCACATGTACATATACATATGCAAGCATGTGAGCAAAAACAATGTAGAAAATCAGATGGAATACCTCAACAATCAGTTTATCCTGAGTCTAATTTGGTTGTAAATGAAATCTGTGGAAAACACTGCTCAAAAGAGCTGTGGATTCTGCCTAGGACAAAGAAAAAAAAGGGGGGAAAAAAAGGTGAAGTCATCCTTTGTTGAAAAATGAAAGGGCTGTGAAACACTCATTTGGCTGACCTCCAGATGTGTCTAAAAAGTCAAGTCTTGCAGATAGCTTGGGAAGATCCAATTTGAAAAAACCTAATACTGTGAACTGAAGTTCTGCACAACTTGCTAAAGAAAGACAGAATATTGGCAATTTTGCATGATGGCCAGAATCATAATAGACTATAATGCCCAGTAGGACAATAAGGGGCAGGCAGCAGTGGTGATAGGCAGTTTGGGAGCCTCAGAGCCTACCTGGAAGGAAATGACCACTCAGACCATCTACTTTAGGTACCTAAGTCTGATCCATAGCACCCAAAGTAAGTAAACTATGTTCCTTAGGTAGTGCGTGGAAAGTCATAGATAAATTCAGAGGACTTAAGTTAGATCCTCATATAAAATGATGTGAATACTTCTCTGTATCAAATTTGCTAGCCAAATCCCCAAAAGGATTTAGCTGCTACAGCACATCAAACATAGACTCCTGGCCACAGAAGAGGAATCCAGAATCCCATAAATGTCATGGGAAGAGCTGCACACTTCAAAGGTAGACTGAAAACAGGTAGCACATTAGAAAGTCCATACTCAGTCAGTGTCCTAGGTATGCTTTTTTCTGAGGTCACTGAAACCCATATTCCAGACAACTACTCTTTACTCCACTGAGGTGGTGGCAGGAGATGAGGGGTTGAGAGTAGTGTGAGGTAGACCCCACACTCAAATTGAATTTATGTCCCTGCAAAGGAAAGAATTAAGATTCACTGGACTAACGAAAGAATGCAAACATGAACATGATTCCGTAATCTGGTGGCTAGACACTCCTGTGGGATGGGGGACACCTGCTTCACAGACTACTTTTCACCTTTAAAGGTCTAGAATTTCCCTGAAGTCTTTTGGAAATAAAAACCCAGCAACATCCAGGGCTTTGGGAAGAATATTTTATTGCTAAGCATATCTTTAAACAAAATGCAAATAAGAAAAGAAAAAGAATCAAAAAAGGAAGAAGAAAAAGAAAGGAAAAAAAGCAATAACATCACGATAACTCAAATAAAAATTCTTAAGGTTGTCCATAAAGCAACAGGGATATGGTAGAAGCCCACATACAGAAATGCACATGTTCCCAAAAACTGTCCAATAGAAACTTACACAAAAAAAGGAAAATGTAAATCTTTTTCCCTTAACTTAAAAAAGGAAAGCAAAAAGGAAAGGAAGAAAGAAAGCAGGAAATAATTTCACAAGACTCCAAGACTCCAAGAACAGCAATCTTTTACAGACATCAAGATATAACCAACTTTATATAGTTTCGGCCAGTTAAGTCATCTAAAATCGTGCTTTCATACCTTTTTAAAACCTGTCTTTTTTTTTTTCTTTTTAGTATAAAAAATAAAAAAGGAAAAAAAAGCTCAACCTCGCACGCACACGCACCACACACACGCACACATACACGCACTGAAAATATTTGTTAACATTAAAGTGTCTTCTCTAAATGTTTGAGAAGGCTGTTTTTTTGAATTTAACTTCCCATGTGCGTGTGTGTATTTGATGACACTTCTTCAAGGTCAAATATTCATGCGACTTATAAACACCAGCAAGAGTAGATTTCTAAACCTAAACAGCTGATTAGTTTTCATCTGTATACAGAAAAAGTGTACATTTCTGATATTCCAGAGTTCTCAAGCCATCTTGTTTTTTGTTGTTTTCCTCTCTGTCTCTCTCTCCCTCATTTGCTTTTTTGCACATGATAGGCATGACTGTCAAACCACCTGGCTATTGTTCTGTACAGTAAGATAAGCCTTTCCACAATAACTGGGAAAATGTAGAAACCAAACAACCAAATTAAGTTAAATAAAAACAAAAGACATTCCCAATTTAACCATAAAACAGTATATACACCATCAGGGTAACCATATAGAAATTATACTAGCAAAAAAAATAGTAGTAAAATATGTAAACAAAATTTCAGATTTTTTTTTTTTTGACACAGGTAACTGTGACAAAGCTAAAACACACACTCTCTTCACATTTTAAGGTTTGTTTTTGTTGTCTGTTTCATTTTACTTCGTTCTTCAAGATCATTCTCATCCCACGTTAAGACCATAACAGAACTTCTGTTCCAGTCGTCCCATCAAACATACCATGATAAATATATCTGTGTGTATATATATATATAATATTATTAAATTCCTTTTTCTTTATTATTTTTTGTGTGTCACAGCAGCTTTATTTATTTTCTTTTATATAAAAGAGAAGGAAAAGGGAGAATAGGGCAAATGGAAAGACAGAGATGATCTGAAATGTCAAGCTACAAAATTAAAATATTACATATGAAAAACAGTTTTATGTCAAAAAACCTATGTATTTTGCATTCTTTTACAAGTGTTTAGCTTTTCTGACACTTATAGGTCTTGTCACAAGTTGAACTCCAGTGGTGTCTTTCTGATCCCTTTATTGAACTGATTTATTATTATTTTTTGCATGCATTGCAATCAGTCACAGAACCAGAACCCAGAGGAAGGCTCCTTTATTTTTGCATGGTATATTCAGCTCAGAATGGCTAACCATTTTTTAAGCATTCTTTTTGTAATCTTCAAATCCCTTTAACCATAGTTTCGCTGGGCTAATGCATACTAAGTGATATTCTCAAATAAAGCCAATGACTGATCAGAACAGACCCAAACCCATCTATTCTTCAGTTCAATTGCAAATACGGGAGCCAGATCCAAGGGAACCAGCTTTCCATGATATTTTTTGTCAGCATCACCCATCAGACACTTTCACTGCGTTGTTAGCAAACAACTTACTGCAAGACGACGGATTCTAGAGACAACACGACCAGATATGCAGAGTAAACACCATGGGTAGCTTTTGAGTTCATATATGGCAATAGTCTCTCTTTATTTATTATGGATTTTTTTTTTTTTCCGAGATTTCTTCTCAACTCATGTCCTGGTTCACCTCCCCCACCATTCCTCTCCACCCTTCCCTCCCACACCCAAAAGTAACCAAAAAAACCCCAAACAAAAAACAACTCAACAAACCAAACCAAACCAAACCAAACCAAAAAACCAACAATCTCCAAAATCATTTATTCCCCTCCTCCAATCTCGAAAAAATTATATGTATGCTGGACATGGCCAGATCAGTTTGTTCAATATTTTTGTTGCTTAATAATGTTTGCATTTTTTTCTTTTTCCTTCCTTTTTTTTTTTAAATAAGTAAACTGAAAAATTATCGATACAGTCAGGGATCACGAACATTGTTAAAGACTCACTTGGAGATATGAAACAAGTAAGCCATGAAGTCTTCTACCTTTGCAGAAAGTTCAGCGGAGGAGGAGATTTGGAGACGTCCAAGTTCACTAACAGGGCAGAGCTGTGCGCGCCATCTCCAGAACGCTAAGTGTGCTTTATAATACATTAGGGCAGAGTTTGCTGACTCCAAGCGATGACCGAGACATTAACAGTCACTGCTGAAATTTTTTTCCCAATACTTTTTCCCACAAACGATATCTCCCAATCTCGTTCGCTGCAATGGTTCTGATATTTCAGTTAAATCTCATTAAGTATTCATATATTTATATATAAATAAGTATTCTTTTTTACACATAATACTCTTTGTCCTTGTTTTTCTGTTTCTTGTGGCCGCTCTTTGAGCTCTGCTGCTTCTCCTTCATGAGCGTACCGTTGCTCTGGGCTGAGTTGCTGATGTAGTTCCGCGTCTCGTCCACCTGATAGGACCCCTCGTCCCTGTTCCTGTACTTGTACATGGCATACAGGAGGATGAGGATGCAGAGGGCAGCAGCAGCCACAATGCCGACGACCATCCCCGTTGTGCTGCTCGACTCACGGACCACCTCTGAGGCCCCCGGAACCCGTCTGATTCCCGGCTCCGTGGGGTTTGCTGTGGGCACATTACGGAACATGGGGGAAGTGATTAGCGGGCTCTTCAGCTTTGTGCTGTCTAGCTCATAGGCAGTGGGCAACGGAAGCAAGACTATGTCAGGCTGGGGTTTGAGCTCACGGTTATTCATTTTGCCGGCTGGCAATTTGGGCACCATCCCAGTCGAGGACGAAGCTGTGGAGCGGATCAGCTCAGGGGACAAAGACGTGGTAGTAGTCCTACCAGTTTCGGAGACTTTGTTAGGTCTAAAGTCCTTGGATTCCCACTTGGGTGCGTGTGCTTTGTAGCCACCTTCGAAGATTGAAGTGGAAAGACTCTTATCTGTTACCAAGGAGAAGGTGGTGTAAAAATCTTCATCATCAGTAGGGGGTAGGTTAGAGTCAAAGGTTTCCCCTGAGCCATACCCAGATATCACCAAGCCATCATCATCACAACCATCGCTGCCTTGGTCCGACAAGCAAGGTAACCCCGCCTCAGAGGTCATGGACAGGGAATCTTTGGTGGTCTCAATAATGGTGAGGAGGGGGCGAAAGGTAGGGGGAAGTGTAATGAAAGGTGCACGAGTAGCAATAGGAGGGATATCTAAAGGGTCTTCTACAAGTAGAGGGATAACTAATTCACCTCCTGGGATGGAAAAGAGAAAAAAAAGAAGATTAGTACATTTTAATGACACAATGCACCATTTTCAATTCACTTAACTCAAGGGCGAGAGAGGATTTGGGCATTACAAAAAAGTGTCAGGGACCAGGTTTCTCATCCTAACTACACTGCCAACATACTTTCCTGGGGGTGCCTTTCATTCTTCCCTCCCACCCTGCTTTGATGTTGGTAAACTGCACGTTCCAATTCCTCCTTCTTTTAGGTTAGGTGTGTGCAGTAAAATACTGTGAATTTTTGGGGACCAAAAGTTTTTGATTTTTAAAGATACTCTCAAGCGACTCTGTGGACATCAATTCTTGGTAGTGATCTTTCTTAAGCATTTGGTTACACGGCTGTTTAAATGAATTTTTTTAGACTTCCATAGAGTAGTGTTCTCCTAGATGGATTTTACCACTCATCTTGCCAGTTTTTCCTTCTCTGATTCTTTTCACTTAAAATAATATTGGTATTTCTTCTCTGTCATTCACGTCCGCTCACCTGCCATAGCACTTTATAAGGCCTTTGCCTAAGGCCTTTCCCATTCATCCATTTCTTCTTGATTGTTGCCTAGTTTTTAAATTGTGGGAAAATTCATGAAAGTGAGGGATGGAATAAGAAACAAGTACTTACTGGGGTCCAGTTCAGAGCTCTACTCAATGCTTGTTCATCTCTTTTTAATCTTTCTTTACCGTTCTGTTTGACACTAGGGATGTCCCTTTCCTTGCATCTTTTGGGGCTACTAATGCCATACTGTCTTCATCTTCGGTTCTTCTTGACATTCGTTTACTATAATTTGATTAAAAATTAAGATAGACTTTATGTGATTGATGATATTACTGAATAGGGACCCTGACGACCCAAATTAGCACTTGAGCCCAGGAGTGTACTGCAGAAGTTGTCTTCACACCTGCTGTTACTTCTTCATACGCAGATAGCTGTGACCAGCGCTACTGTTTACCAACATGTTGGCTACAGAGGACTAAAACTGAGGTGGACTTATGGTTTACTATTGAAGTAGAACAACAAAGCTATAGCTGTAGCTTTTGTACCTTATCACAGTTTAATCTGCAACTGAAACAAGAAAATCAATGCATCATTTCTAAGACTTGGTTTCTGAGCAGCAATATTGGTACTTTTAGGGTAGTAGTCCTGGTTTGTCTATATATTGTAACATGACTGTACTACTTTGACTTCTCAGTAAGAAGTATTTCTAATGCATGGGAAATTTTGTTTTATGCTCACCATTGCTTAAGGAAAGATACACAAAAGGAATTTTAGCTTCTAAATAAATAATTCTGGCTTTTACTTATGTATTAATAACTGCTAATGAATAGTTTGGCATTGTTACAATGCTGAACAGCATCAGGGTCAAAATTCTGCTCTCTCCTATCTACACTATATGTTACATGCACTTACTTCCCATTGAATACTGACAGTAATGTCCATGGGAGTTCTATAAAGAATATGATCTAAAATCATAATCCCTTCTAAATATATTTGGAAAGCAATATATTCTAACAAATTACATATTGAAGATAGCAACATACTGAAAAAGGTACTTAACAGTTTGATTAAATCTGGATAGCTGAACTAGCAATACGGCTTATTCTTATCCTTAATGAGAAATTAAGTGGTGACACAGTTTAATCAATTGAAACAGATTTATTTCAGAGGTACCAGGATAGAAATTAGGCCAAAATAAGAAATGTAGTATTTTGGATACTTCCATGCAAAGTTAGTTCTAAGTTAAGATACAAAGGGCCAATTTGAATATGTTGTTTAGTTTTCTGAGCTTCCTCAGTATGTTCATACCACTTTTGTTACTGCAGAAGGATGAAGAAATAAGTATCATATGTGTAAAATAATGTCAATCTCTTCAAACTGTGTATCTTCAAAAAATTATGTAAAAAGCAGAAAGTGTAGTCTGCCAAATGGCTACACGGCATTTTGTGCTCAGGCATCTGAGCTGTTTGCTGTGCAATGTAGAAACTAGAGCATGTAACATGATTTATATATGTCCAGAAGCCATACCCATGGCTAAAGTAGGGCATCTATAGTCTATGCAAGCAGGTGGTCTCAGGATAAACTTGCAGTATGCCTCTGAGGGAAAGATCATCTGTGAGTCTGGTAAAAAATGAATAAAAATAATAGCATTTAAGTGTGCATTACATCAAATTACATGAGTGGGGAATTTAAGTTCCAGAAAATCAGCGATAGGTAGTGTCCCTTTAAATGAGTTTTTAAAGATCAGTGTTTTACTGTTAAAAAGTAGTATTAATCTGTGATTTTCATTCACCATCTGTGACACCCAACTGGAAAAAAATCAGTCTGGTAGCTTTTAATTGCTCATTGAGATCTTTGAAGTGCCTTTGTTATTAAAATGTATTATACTGGCACACAGTATCAGCATGCAGTTGATCTGCCACCCACTGGGGCAATATTTTGGGCAGTTTCCTTCCAAAGAGAAATTCTTTTGGTCCTATTAATGATTAATTTTCTTGAAGGAATCAGAAATATGTTACCGTTAATATGAAGACCTTTCTTTTGCCCCAGTAACCCTTGCCTTTAAAACTAGGTCATAGTTCTACAGTTTTTGTTCCTGTCGAGGACTTGAGCCAATGATCAAGACTACTGCAACTATAAAAACTGTCATGGTCTTCCTGAAATGGTAAGAAAAGTTGATAGAGTTGCTATGGCAAATGGAGTTTCACGTAAGTGATGGAGATCAGATCGGAGCTTTTTGATTCGAGCAAGTTTGTTGGATGGAAGACAATAGGACAGAATCAGGAATGAGTTTTACAAAGTTTTAATCTCACAGTGTATGTGAGAAGAGGAATAACTTTCATACCAGGAATACTGGATTAACTTTGATTTCACATACAATTATTTAATTTCATCTCTAGTTTTATTCCAAATTCTCCAAAGATCCATAGTATATTTGCCTGTATACTATAGAGAGACTATTAAAGGTCCTTCATTAGGAATCACTTCTCCATCAAGGATCTAATTTGTTACATTTACTTAAGACAACATACTTTTGGGGATTATCAGGGAGATGGCTGTACGGGTGGTAATGATGCTTCAAATTTTTTATTTTTCTTTCTGTCTGTAATGGAAGAAACTGTGAAACGGAAAAAAAGCTGTGTGGGAGAAGGTAACTCAGAAAAAGCACTCTACGTGTCAAATCTGGCTTCTGTTTTATTGGTATGTTAGGCATCTATGCAAAACTCAAAGCAAGTTAGAAGGATGCAAGCACAATGAATACATCTTGGGGTATGTGATTTATAGAGGAGTTAAAACATTCTTTAAAATGGTGTGATAAAAACGCCACTCAGTCTAAAAGAAATGTGTTATTTAAGGACAACAGGGAATGTAAATTCTGAAAAGCTCCCAGGAAAGTGTGAGAAATGTGATCACCAACATCTATGGAGGGGAGCAAGTGCAAACTTTCTTATCATACCTGCAAACAACTCTGTTACTGGAACTACATTTCTACTTGTAAGAGACGCAAGGGGGAGTCTGATGACAGGCAGATGATAAGCGTGTGTGGAGGGGGAACCATCTTTCACAAAATGACAGCTGAGGCAGCCAGAAGCTGCCTAGGGCCAGTGGTCCTTTGATGGAGAAGTGGTACCTCTTGCCCAGGGCAAAGGTTTAAAGGTAAGCACTGAACGTTTTAAAAGACAACATGCCACTTGGTTACCAAGAATATCTTACGTGGGATTTGGATCCTGAAAGGTTTGCTGTGGAAGGCAAGTGACTTAAAGATTTGGATCTCTAGAAAAAGCTGAAGAGGAGCCTCCCCAAAACCTTACATGACAATTTGGAAGGGAAATACATTTGAGACAGGTTTTATATTTGTATTTTCCTATCTGAAGTTTTCATTTTCTCACGGTGTCTACCATTTTTTCGATCACAAAATTAATGCTTTGCAGCCTTGAATAAAACTTATGAGTTTTAATTTCTAAATTGTTCTGTGCCTAAAAAAAAAAGGCAAGGTTGCCACCCAGTTTGGGCCATGGCTTCAAAACAAATCTTCATGTGAGACTTAGATTCTGTTTGTGGATGACAGGGGACATTTCCTGGTAGTTACAGGTTTCTTTCCCCCGCTTTCTGTTGGTTGTTAAGCACTAGTTAACTGTGTTCACTGGTATGCTGCAAGTTTAGGATTACTTTAGCAATCCAAAGATTTCACAAGGATTTTCGAGATTTATTTTTCACCTACTCCGTGCTTTCTCTCCTAAGCAGGGAATGGATGTTTTCCAAACAGAAATATGTTTTTCAAAAAGCTTCTGTTGACAACACAATGCCAAAGAATTATACAAAAGGGAAACAGATAAAATGGTTTTCTCTGCAGTGACATAAATGCAAAATTAGTTTGCCCATCAACAGTATAGTTGCAAAAAATTACTGAACCGCAAACTGGAAGAAGCACTGAGAGAACTGAGGTCTGTGAGGTTGGAAACCTTTTACCGAGCAGTCCAGCACTCTGCTTGGCCTTCTCATTCCATGAAGCAAACACAGACTGCATATATTCCTTAAAAGTTAGCCTTTAAATCTAGCACATATACTATTTTCAAGGATTTGTGCTTTTCTTTAAACTACCAAGATCATTTGGGATATAAAAGGTCTACTTTAGCCTTGGAGCTGCCCTGCTTTTTTGCTTTATGAGCTTATTTATAGATATATAATTC
Organism: Burhinus bistriatus; assembly: GCA_013397275.1. NCBI lineage: Eukaryota > Metazoa > Chordata > Aves > Charadriiformes > Burhinidae > Burhinus > Burhinus bistriatus. The sequence continues at coordinate 263,477 of VYXH01011584.1, read as the reverse complement.
ATACCTCTGGGGCTGATCTCCAGTAAGAGTTCTCTGCCACTGGAAAAGACAGAGTGTTAAAAATTTAATAGAAGCCTTATGAACTGTGAGGCTGTTGTGGGCAAGTCATGAATGCAGAGGGCACCAAAAAAAAAAAAAAGGAAAAAAAAAACCAACCTGAAAAACTGTAGCAGCCACCAGCTTTCATCTTTAGAGCCGCAACTACTTCACTGGAGTCTCAGGCATCAAACTGATGCAGGACAAAAGGCACACAAAGCCTGAAAGATTCATCTTCTGATGACGATAAGGGACACACCCTTACCATCTCTCTTTTCCTGCTGAGGTTGAAGAACTTTTAAGTGCCATCCATAAAGGCTGCGCAACTCATCCATTTCTGCAGGCATTTGAAATTCTGCATCCAAAATTTGTGATTTTCATTTTATTCTTATACTGTTCCTCTGAAGCTTGACTCCACTTTCAGTATGAAATACTTGCCACAGAAAATAATTCCTTACCTTTTTTCCCCTCTGTATCAACACAATAATTCCTTATTAAATGACTGAGTTAATAAAATTCAGTCTAATAGTGTTTTAGTTAATTCTCCTTTGGGTCCTCTGAGGATAAAAAGGGGAAATTATTCAGAATATAGTCCCTGATTCACAGGAAAGATGATGCTAACACAAAACCTAGTAGATGAACATTCTTAATATTTTCTGCTCTTTGCAGTCTGATTTAATTGCAATTGACAGTTAGTAGTAGAGAGAAAAACATCATTTCCACAATGGAATACTGCAACTTTTCATCTCAAATATCTCTTTTTCCTTTCAGAGAATATATGGTCCTCAAAGCAATTAGATAAAACTGTACTTCTTCTGGTGGAGTTGTTTTTTATTATATTAAAAGACAATAGTTATTGCAGTGCTTCCTAATACCTGGCTCATGAGCAACAGGAAGGTACAGAGTTTGAGAGGTCATGAATTCCATGTTAATGCTGGGCTGTGTTTCATTGCTGTAGATTCTTGGTCACCTTCATGCAGTTTCTAAATACCTTCCAAAGAGGACCTGACATCGTGTCTGCAGGCAGGATTCTAGAGCAAAACCAAGTATTTTGGTGCTTAAAAACACTGGGCTTCTCTGAACCAATTGAAACGTGCCCTCTTCCATCTCCCATCATTATTTTTAACTTTTATGATTAATTGGTGACAGCTTCCTACTCAGCATAATTATTTGTTCTGTTTTCAGCATCAGTTGGTCAAGGGACTTGATGGTTGAACCTAAGATACCTACTGAGCACAGAATTACTATGCAGGAATGGTGAAAACATACGCGGTTGTAAGGTAGTACGGCTTTTTCTTACTTTCACTTATTGGTTTTTTAAAGACATTAATCCAAATCTCTTTTGAAGTAAGGAAATTTTAGAGGTTCAGGACGTGAGTTTCAGTAGGAAATTGTCTGCCAAATGTACCATTTCTTGATGATATTAGCAAGCCTGACACTAGTCATAATATGATGGGTGCATTTACCTGGTAAGAGTACACTTGAGAGTATCATTTAGACTGGACATCAGGCAGGTAATCAGCAATGAAAAAAACTGATAGAAATAAAACACTTTCATGGGAATAAAGTAGGAATGATGTAGAGCTGCAATAAGAAGACCCTGCGAGCTACCAAAATGCTAAAGTCTCTTCATTTTTCACTTGACATGGAGGCTATACCACCAGGCTACATACAATTTGAGTAGCATGAAAGAAAGTAGCATTACTGGTGATTCATTTTGGGAAAGGGAAAGGGGAAAGAAAGCTCTGGAGAAGGATCGAGAAAGAATAGAGGCAAACTACCACAGGCTCCTTCACCCCCTCCTATGCACAATACAATCTGATAATCGACAATATACAAAGAGCACATAACATAAAGGCATATACAAACTGATTTAAAAATAAATAAATGAACTTATACATTTTTCATAAAACAAAACCATATACTAGAAAAAAAAATGCCACAGCAACAAGGTCAGAAAAAGAAAAAACATAACAAATCATTAATTTTATCAGCAAAAGAAAGATTAAAACCTACGAGAACGGAAAAAAAAATTATGAAAATCAAAAAAATTATTTCCTTTAAAAAAAGTCATCAAAAATACATAAAAATATTTAGAAAGCATACCACATTGATTTCATAACAGTCAACTTACATCAACAAATTGCCCGCATGTTTTTTGGCATGAAAGGAAAAATTTACAAAAGAAAGTTGTGTAAGAATGCTCTTGGACAAGTAGCATTGCCACATTCTTGTAACTTGCTTTTTTTCATTGTTGTTTCTTAAAAACTTTTTTAGCAAAATGTTTATTATTTCTTTTTTAATATAATTGTTTTACAACAAAGGGCGATACAGGGAGGCAACAACACATACATCCACACCACATAACATGAAAAGAAAAAAATCTTGCACCTTAACAAATTTGAACTTGTTTTTTTTCTGCTGTTTTTTGGTTGTATTTTTTTTATCTTATGTAAAGATGTTAGCATATTACAGTTGAAAAATCCTGTACACTTTATAGAATTTACTTTTGCTTGTTTGCATATCTACATATAATTTTTTTTTTAAAAGCAAAGTTTGTTGCTTTTTTGCCTTTTTGGTCAATTTGATATATATTTTTTTAAACATTTTCTTTTTTCTATAATTTTTGTGTGTGTGTGTTTTAAGGAATGGATGACCGCACATAAATTTTTAACAATGCTAAAGAAAGGGGTGGTGGAGGGGAACTTATGGGAAGAAAAATGCCTAGGGTGGATGGAGTGGGAGTGTAAAAATCTATGAGTGTACTACACAGGAGATGAAGATGATGGGAGTGAATGTGTAAGTCAGTTGCCATGTCCATGTAAGGGCGGTACGGAGTGATCTAGCAGCATTAGAGCTTCTGGCTGTAAGGAAGGGATGGGCAATATACAAAAACAAATGAGCATATTCATGCCCATCAACAAAAAGAAAGAACAGAACTCTAACATTGACAATCTCACAAACCCTAAGCTGCAACTTCTTCAACATGCAAGTTACAAAAAATTAATAATTATAGTATTAATATTTACATTTGCATTAAAGGTTCTCAAATTATAAAAACAGTTAAAACTTTTCCCTACTAAAAATAGCAGTAAAAATACATAAACTAATAATAATAATAATTAATAATAATAATAACCAGAGAGTAAAACAAAAAAACAAGGAAACTAGTTTTATGCATTGGAATTAGAACAACTTCATCTGTAGCTACCCACAGCCTCCTTCTTCTAAGGAATCATCTTTTCTGAAGTCCATCAAATTGACATCAGTATTCTCAATAATTTGAGACAATAATTTCTTGAGCACATCAAATCACTGTTTTCAATGTAATGACTGTGTTGGCACACCCCCTCCCCACTCTCAAATTAGGTTGCTTTTATATCCAGATTGCCTGGAGAATCTCAAAACTACAGCTGTAGGATTCTGCCAGTGAAGTAGTTCCTTATTTAAGGAGGGAAATAGAGGGAAAAATTGCAGAAAACAATTCATAACTCTTTTGTTTTGTTTGGTTTTTTTTTTTTTTTTCCATTATTAGATTGGAACAAATCAAATCTAAGATAGAAATTCAACCATTGAAAAGAAATACATCAAAATATAACTATGTAGAGATATACTAAAAAAAAAAGCAAAAAATGAAAAAGAGCCCTTTGTTCCCAGGAAGAAGGGAGATAAGAACAATCGTGGGGTTTTAAAATTTTGGTTTTAAAGAAAAAATTATTCCACACACTTTCAAAGATGAATGAACCAGATGCACACATTGAAAGGAACAGACAAAGCAGTCTAGGGACACTTTCAACATTTGGAATTTTTTTTTGTTAAGAATTGGATTCTCTTCTCTTCCCTTCCCTCCCCCTCCCATTTAAATTTGTTTTCAATTGTTGGCCAAAAACCCCACCTCCCTCCAGTGTTGCTTTTTTTTTTAATAGATCTTTTTTTTTAATCATTTCTTTTAAAATAAACATGGAGAGGAAAAAAAAGGACGTGCAGTCTGGATGTACGTCATAAATAGACATAGAAAAAGATAGAAGAAATTGGCTGAGATCGACAAATGGGTTATATAATAGCTTAATTTTACTGTAGGATGTTAATAATAATGCATGCTTAAAGTAAGTTGCATTTAGGGAAAGTAGAAAAACAGAACAGCAAGCAAGGACTTGGGGGGCAGGAGGGCAGAAGAGAGGGTGGGGTGGGCAGGGGGTGTACCATCCATGCCTCTCCAGAAAGGGCAAAGCACATTCCAGTGGGTTCTCTACATTTCTGGGGGAGGTCAGAAGGGGAAGAGGGTGAGGAGAAATCGTAAGCTATGTTAGGACAGACTTTTCACCCTAGCTATGATCTTGTATTTGGATCAAATACTCACAACTTCAGACTCTAGCCCTTATGCTGGCCCTAACTCTCCAGGGCATTCCCGAAATGAGTGGCATTTATTTTTCTACCTAGTCAGACTGGGCTTATTCCTGTAAGTGCTGATCAGCTTGATCAAACGGTGAAGAATTAGTTCTCAGAAACACACTCTGCTATGCTGGAAAAGGCTGTCGCTGTAGTGAATATTTATTTGAAGTGGCGAGCAGTTACTTAGACGTGCAGTCCATGGTTACTGCTGGAGGCTCACCAATTAGCAGTATTTGGTACTATGGCCATATGATTTTACATAGGCAAACCTGTCACTGCTAGCATTAAGACCGAGACTAGTTTCTCCTATGCCACAAAAGGATTTAAAATTTAAGAAGATATTACAAATCAGTTCCATCTGAGTCTTTACTAAAACTGGATCCCAAGTACTGTATGTCCTAGAGGGATCCTTGGCTTCCTCTGAATTCTCTAGGCGACACATATATGTCCATATATTTCTTGTATAAAGACCATCATCCTGACACCTGAGTCCTTCTAAGAAGGAACTCAGGACCCCAGCAAAACAACCTGTTCTGTCTGATGTTTTAGGAGCGGGAAAATGTTATATACAAAAGCTTCGGACCCTGTCCATGATTAATCTCTCCAGGACATGGGAAAAGCAGGCTGTAGGCACTGCATGTACCTTAGCTTTCCATCAGCAATGCCAGCAAGATCATTTCATAACCCATCATAAAGGTCATGCTGCCACCAATCAGTGGAAGTGTGGGGCTATCTTGAGCTTGAATCTCTGGGAAGAATGGCGCTATCCACCCTGTAGATATGGCCAGGGGTACTTTTGTATAAATACAATAAGAAACAGGTAGGGTGTTTTGGTACTTATGAACATGAGGAACAATAGCACCCCTAAACCACTGAGACATCAGTATTAGTTCTGGGGAATGTTAAATAAGCATAAAACCCACAAAAATTAAATAGCCCAGATTGGTTTTGGATGCATTACTGAAAAGTGTCCAGTTCTGAGAGGAGTTATGTACGAAGAGTCTTAACCCCTACTTCGGAAGTGATGAGGTTACGCTGACTACCAGCATAGTGCATCTGCAGCTGGAATGTACCATGCCTTTGCTGGAAGACTGCACTGGACCTATCTCCTACATCCCTTTGGAAAACGTGTTAGGAAGGGAAGGGGTCCAACCAAAGAAAAGGAAACCTGGTCAGGGTGATCTCAGGGACAGAACATGCAGGTTACAGCAAGCAAAACGTTTGTCTGCATAGGAAATCTGGGGGATTCATTTGTGGATCAGAAAAGATTGGTTAGAAACAGAAAAAAAATGACAGAAGTGAGGCCTTTGCAGACCTCAGTGGAGTTTTTTATTTGGTAAGGTTTCAAGGCTAGTGTCCCTGGACACCACTCCCTACCAGGATTCTGAGGCTCTGGTTCAATTGTACTTAGAGAGTTTCACAAAGAGGCATTTACGCTTTGAATTTTAATCAGTATTTGTCATGACTTGCAGCTGGATTTTCAGAGTAGTGAAATATCCCCCTTCAGCACATTAGAACTGAGTGCCTTCTCTTTGACACAAAACAGACCGTTAGGCATAGTTCTGGTTGCCAACTGTGCAGTCTATGTCAGGCCACTCCAGCAAATACTTATGCCCCATTTGACGATAAATGCCTAACTTGTTGCATGAGGGTCTGGAAAAGCCTTTTACTGCCTGAAAGATCAAAAGAGCTAAAGAACCACAACTGGAGCCAGAGACACTTAAAGAGATGACAAGACTTTGTAAAGGAAATCTTGATGTTAGACTTACAAGAGAATTTGAAGGGTGCTAAGCAATTTTTTCTTTACTTGGTCAATACAGCAGTGCTTGAACAGAAGCAGAGTTCTTTGGAAAACCTGGGTCCAGCAATTTCTGCTGAGGCTAGGAAAATCTTCTCCAGTCTTTTAAAAAATCTAGCTGTTAACAGTCAAAACTAGATGTTCTAATTTGAAAATTGGATCCTAAATGTTTCCATATGAAGCTACACAGACAATATTTTATTGCTTAACATTTAGCAAATTATTCCTCAGAAAAGCAAAGATTAAAAAGTAACCATTGCAGACTTTTCTTATTTTCAAAAACTTAAAGTAGATCGAAGGACTAGGAGCAGAGGTATCTGTACTATCAAGGCTTACAAGCTTCTTGTTTGAAGGACTGAGCCAGGATAGCCAACTTTTTCAAATTAAAAAATTTTAAAAAGGAAACATTTTTATAAAAAGCTCCTTGCTCAGTAGCTTTAATTATAAACTTGTATTTTCTTGTATTGTGTTTTCAAGTTGCATTTTAAAATGCTGCTGGCAAAGGTAATGCCTATTTCTGTGTATGTTTAAAGAACAAGATAATAGATGGTAAATTAGGATCTACGGCTGCATAACTGTCCCCAGGTTCATGCTAACCTCTGGAACTTCTGTGTCTTCTACCACTCTAGTCCTCGGGCTCCATCAGTTTATCTCTTCCCTAACAGTTCACAGCTGACAGTTTATCTCTTCCCTAACACACTGATCCCCACATTATTTGAGTTCCGTGCACTGCAACACAACTCTATCAATATATCTCATTATTAACCAGCTGTACCAGCTGCTTCTTCTGACCTAGTTGTCCAGCTATACTGCTGATGCACTTCAAATGTCCAGGATTCCCTGCTGGCCTAATCATGCATCCCTCCTTACGCGTGATACTTTTCTTTCTGTATTTTTATGTGCTGTAATCGCAAAACAAGGATGATGCCAGGAATTTTTTTTTTTTTTTAATTTTTGTATTTCGACCTAATTAGAATGGGACCCAAGACATTCAGTGCTAAAAGGGAGCATGTATTTCACCACTGCATAATCTGGGCTCCCAAACCGCTGTTACCTTTGTAAGTTTACTTTATGTATCAGGCAGCACCCTTTTAGGGTTATTTAAAGCTTTATGCTTTGGGCAAGGATACCAATGACACATACTTCTAAGAAGCTGATACTATCAAAATATCAGTGAAAAGAAACAAATGGAGAATTTCCAGTGAACTGGAAAGTGTTCATCTTTCTGTAAAAAGTTTACCTACAAAATAGAGAAAAAGGTACTGCTAGCTATACATCTGCTTTTAGCTTCAAGATGTGTCGGCAGCATTTTCTCCTCTGGCTAGAATATTTTGGTAGCTGAAATATACATTAAACAGATAAGGGGAAAAAAAAGCCCTGCAAAAATCTCCACTTCAGGCATATTTCTGTACAGCAAGGAAGAGAGGAATCTTCCCAGTTTCCAGTGATTTCACTATAAAATAAATACATACGCAAACACAGACTAAGAGACTTGGTTCTCTCCCTCCCTGTAAAACTGGTTAAGTACACTCTACTGTTTAAGAGTTAGTGAATTTACCTCTTCCTAATATAAATACTAGAAATGCTAGATCCAGCAAGAAACCCTCCTAAAAGCTATAAATGCAGCATGGCTTTTCTGATTGTCCACAACTCAGTCATTATCTGTCATATTGGGAAAATAGGAGAAAACGAGCAAAAGAGCGGGGAGGTTAAGTCCCAAGAAACAGAAGCCAGGTGGGGGATTCTGGCAGGAATCTGGGAAACTTGGTAGTTCTAGATGGTCCTTCCTGCTTGCAGTAGCTCCCAAAACAATCTGTTCATTTTTGCATGCTTTGCTTTTAACCTTTCTCAGAGTAGTATTTTTCAGACATCCAGCCAAATGAATGCTTAGCACACCACAAATAACAAATAGCTTATAGATTAATAGGAACAAAATACTAATTTTCAAGGCAACCCATCATCCCTACCCCCTACTCAGAATAAAAATCTGTTCCTGTGATTCCCGTCGGTTATCCACACTAATTTAAACTGTAAAAGAAGAGTTATTTTGTTAGCTGGTCCACTAAAAAACACAGAGAGATAGGAATAGCCTAAGAAGATAAATTAGTTATATCACTTCCCTTGCACCAGCTGTTTGTACTGGCAAAAAGCTCTCTCATACTAAGCCTACAGGCACATCTGAAGCTCAGAAATAAAAAAGCTAATTTATAGTAAGAATGTGTACAAGAGCACCACTGACAAAGTCTCACATGCTGTCCTGTTTGTTTTTGTGTGTAACAGTTAATTAATGGGACTTCTTTATAGCAACGAGCTAGAAAGCTATCAAATACGAAAGCACATTTACAGCTATCAGAGCTAAAGAAGTCACAGGGCTAAACCGGCACGGCTCTCTGAGGGAATGATTTTTTCAGGTGTTTGCCATAAGCTTATTACCTTTTCACATTCCTCCAAACCAAACAGTATTTTGATGCTTCCAGTGCTAAGCACCACATCCAATATTGCTGGCCTGAAAGCATTCTTCCCATGCATCTCTACTCAACCGTCTCTTTCTCCTGAGAGAAGGATCTGATACTTTTTTTGAAAGACTGAAGATTGGCATTTGTACTCAGCCCAGCTAAGGCTTTTTTATGTAAAGCTAAACTTATTTAATCCTAACAGTCAGTCACATAGGAAGAAGTCTTTCTGAATCCTGAGGGATTTTGCAACCACAAACCAGATCCTCATACTGACAAACTCAGTAGCCGAACTCCACTCAATAATTGAGTAGGAGGAGGAATAGTTTACTGTCTGTGGTCTAAACCCATGCAGCAAATGTTTCCTGAGCATTTATGGTATACTAAAATGTACAGAAGTTTTTGCTTATCTTCAAATCTAGAGCAGCACGGGTATCTCAGTGTCTCGTCCTTTCTTCAGTGTATACAGCTATGAAGCAGCCAGGTAAAAATAGGCGTCTTCAGTTTGTTCAAATGCTAATGAATACTGCATGACTACCAAATTCCTTCTTGGTAGTTGTATCCCAAGAAGTCTTATACTGTCATACCATTTAACATTATTTTTTTAGAATGTACCCAGGAAACACATAAGGCAACTCTCAAATTTGCTGTCTAAGGGATCACTAGGCACATCTGTATATGAAACTCATATCTTAGAAAACTTACCAGGGATAATTACATGGGGAAATTGAAGAATTTAGGAAGTGCTTAGACTCAGGACCGATTTGAATGTCCAAATCCTAAAGGACACCTGAAATGTGTGTCTATGTAAGACTAAATTGTAACCACATGAAGATCTGGATATTTCATTAATGCTGTTTTGTACCTAAGATTACTGTTGACTCCACATTATCCTCTGTGGGAGTTGTACACCCAAGTTAACTGATGCATAACAGGTATTCCTATGATCTCCTCCATTCATATGTAATTACTCATGAATATATTTTCATATTGGATTCTTTAAGAAGAAGTCAATTCTGGTGAACATCAGAATTAGACAGGACCCATTTTCAGTGCAATTTTCAGTGCAATATTTTTAATCATTTGGATGCTGGGCTACACTTGCCATTTCTGTTGAAAGATCAACAAAGTAATTTAATTCATCCTTCAGCTAGCAGATTACACTCTCAAAGTCTGTAGCTAGTCCAGCTGCAAGTGACTCAGTGGATGGAACTTCCTCCCTTGCTTTGTGGGAGGATGATCCAAAGCATAGCAGATACACTGTCAAAAGATTTCTCTTGCAAAGAACTTAAACTTCTCTTCTGATGGCAAAGTAGTGATCCTAGTTCTGCCCTTGATAACCCCTCTTCTTTCAGTATTTCCTGCTCCTCTTAGAGACATAAAACAGTGCTGGGAAGAACCTACATTTGCAGCTTGTATCCAGAGACAGCTGCCATGCTTTTATCTTGGAGCTGTAAACAAAACAAAGCAAAGCAAAGCCACACAAAGCAAAATGTTGCCCACTTCTTGTATGGCTGAATAGTTCAGGATCATCCCAGGCATAACTTATCTTTCTGGGAGACACACCAGATCTAAAGCGTTTTACTTTATAAGTCTTCTCAGTGAAGCAGCTGCACTTATCCTTGGGGATACATGGGAAACAGTACTACTACAGATCTTTAACAAGAACCTTTAATGGTGTATACACAGGAATACGGAAATTTGTTTTACAAACTGTAGAAGAAAATGGGTATTAATGAATGAGCATAAGTTGGGCTATAGAGACATGGTGATGAATTCCAACTACAAAAAATATACAATTTCCTTGGAAATTATATCAATGTCCATTTAGCATTGTGAACATCAGTCCCTGGTAAAATGTAGAGTGAAGAGAATTTACAGTGTGATGTTTGGGAAGAAGCTTACTCCAGTAGGCTTTGAACAAGATTCATTTACCTGTGCCTCCACACCCGAACTTATTTCTTTCATTAATCAACATGACTGAAAAGGGCATGATAAGTATCTGCATGTTCTCTTCTATTGAGTTTGAGCACTTTTACATCCACTCCTAGGGTAACTGGGGTGTAAGGATTAAGAACTGAAGTGACCTATTCAAACTCATGTAGAAAAACTGATAAATCAGGGACTCACAAGCACATCTTTCAAATGATGGCTTATCCAGCAGTACAACCCTGCTCACAATGTTACTCTTCTTTGGATTTTGTATGTCAAAGTATGTCCTTTCTGCTGTGGATTAATCTGGAATAATGTTATTCCCATATTAAAACTGAAAGAAAACAAGCCAAAAAGGTAGTTCTCACAGTGGAAGTTAAACCTTGACAGTACAAAATGGTACTGGGGAATTATCTAGTTTGGACAAACCCCTGAAGAATGCAGAGAAAAATACCTCAGTGCCAGCTGCTGCCGTTCAAATGAATTAGACAGGAGTTCATACAAATTTTTAATCTGTAATTTTCCTCATGCTATAAGAAGACTTTGGGACTCCAGAATTGAGGACAAGCCCTTCATTTTCCTCCTCAGCCAAGAATAAGCCAAAATATTTGTCAGAATTAATACAAGGGTTGCCGCACAGCCATGCTGAAAAGGCTAGGCCAAGTCTCCCATCAGCAAAATGAGCTGATGTTGGCTACACTAAGGCTTTGTGTAATACCTGGTTACCTGATGAAAAGATCACTACCATGTAGACTGCTGATAAGTTCTACCAAATTACCATTGGGAAGCAGTAGAAAATCCCAGGTAGAAATCCTGATATTTAGTAAACACAAATAAATACAGCCAGAACTCTTCCCCTGAAAAGGAAAAAACGGGAATGCCAGCCTTTTGAGCAGTATGTTAGGTGTTGTTCTCTCACATCAGTTCAGAGGATGTGAGATGCTCTTTCCTTTTGATTGTACTAATGTTTAAATGCACCAGAATCCCCTTGGGATCTCAAGCAGAGGTGTTTGGAGACAGAATGGCAATGACTATTAATCCGTGCTTTGAAGTCAATTCTCCTACTAGGCAGCACTTGTAACTGCATCAGAAATACAATAGAGCCAACTAATGTATGAACTATCTAGCTCTGAAGCACTGCAGGGGAGCCCTTTGTAAAGGAGCTTTCAACATGTGAGCTAGTTCTGTCTATCATTTGGAAAAGACAAGAGGGGATAGTGCTGTGATTCAGGCATTTTGGGAAAGATCTTTGGCAGAACTTCTTGTTTCGTTTTTTTAATTGGCCAGTTTAATACTAGCCGGGAAGTGCAGAAGCATAGAGAGAGGGAGTCGGTTTTGCAGATTGCCTTTTGAAAGTTCAGGATTACAGTGGTGAAAGGCTGCTGCAGGCAAGTTTGAATCCTCTTTTTCAACATAGTGAATGACTGGAATAAACTCTACTGTGATTCAGAAGCCAAAGCTTTAAGCTGTTTATCAGAGGTTGCATTATAGCAAGAAAGTGGCTGGGAAGGGTATTTGCTCTGTTTTCGTAACACAATGGATTAGACGAGAAACAGACCTCATTGCAAAAGTTAACCTACTTTAATATTGATGATAATGATGATACTTGGGTGTATTTCAGAAGCACAGGTAAAGATTATGTCCATGAATAAAGCTGAGGAGCTGGACACCAGAATTCTTCAGGTCCATTCAGACTTTAAAGACTTTTTGAACAAAAATTCAGGATGACTGACTTCTGCTGCTGATTAATTCTCCTTACCTCATTGGTAAGCTAGATGGCCTTGGCATCCTTTGTCCCTTATCTTCACACCAGGACAAGATAATGTGTATCCCACTATCACAAATGTTCGTTTTCTTTTTTTTAGAGGAGTTGGAGCACTAACTTTCAATATGTGGGGTCAGATTGCTGCAGAATGACTATTTAGAAAGATATACAGTCATACAGTTGAATGTATGAATATGTTTTCCATAAGACTGCTTACTGTATTACCTGAAATACTTAAATTTTAATTTTAGGGTTATTGTTAGAAAATAAACTAAAAGATGACTTTGCATAGCTATTAACCATCATGTCTGAGCTTCATGGTTTAGCAATTCACAGGAGCATAACAATCACGAATACCTGTGAAATGAAAGTTAACTGCAGATCAAGTCTAATAGGATGGAAAGTTAATTAAAAGAAGCTAAAAAAAATCTTATCATATTAGGCTTTCCTCTGCTATGAAGTAAGATGTTATACGGGTAGATTTTAATAAGGAAGTCTATTACTTTCTCATAGACTCTAATTTCCTTTATCTGTATGAGCCACAAAATTTTCTCATGCAGGGTTTTTTTTCTGATGAATTAATTATTCCTATTCATATTCTTATTCTAATTGATGGTCTTAAGCACAATCAAAATAGAGATGGAACTGGAAATATTATGTTAAAAGAACAAGCACTTTATTTGGGTAATTCTGCTATTGGCAAAACTTGCAGCTTTGAACATTGTGAATGAATTAAAAAGGTGTTCAAATTCTAACCTTAATGCCCTGAGATTTAGTGGTTTATTAGGGTATTAATGAAAAGCACTGTTTTGAAGTTAGAAGAAAAGTTTCACCTTCAAAAGACTCATTATAAACACTTGAGTCTGCCTGGGTTCTTCCTTGCCTGTTGTAAAAGGACACTACACATGGAGAGGCACATGGGCCAGCATCATGCTGGAGGAGAACTGGCAGATTTGACGGTTATTCCCAGTGCCTAAACAATGCATGCTGGTCTTTCATGGTAAATTTAAGTGTTTAATGCAAAGTGGCTTCTTTTCTAACCTTCCATGGCATTGAGTTATCCATCAAAATGGAAGCATGCCAGAAGCCAAATTAACAGCTGCTTGATTTCTACTACATGTTACACAGGTACATGCAAAGGACACTCTCCTTCTCAACTTCTAATCATTTCAGGTGCCTCACTCTCAGATATGTGAATGTCTCATGTTTTCAGAAGTTTATCTTTGCTTGTTTATTGGCTAATGAATCCATACAAGATACTCAAATAAATAACTTTGACATAAGTTGCCATTGCCGCATTATAGTTCCATCACAGTTTCCTATTATTATCTTATTTCACTGCCTGGTAACTTAGTAGCGGTAACCTCAGCTGAAAAATACAAACAAAGGGAACCAAGTGGCAATTCAAACATATAACTACAAAGAGAAGAATTCAGCACAGAAGGACTAAGCTTTGGGATAAAAGCTGTATGTGCTCTGCCTTCATAGGTAGGAGGCAGTGCATGGAGTTAACTGGAAAAGCACTTCATTTCTGCTTTTTACTCAGCTTCACATTTCTTTTAGAAAAATACATTCCACTTTGAAAATTCTGCCATGGGGTTCCATGCTTATTATGTCTCAGTGGATGGATTTCCAACTTGAAAAATATCTATTTTCAACTCCAAAGATATTCTTCATACCAACTCTTTGTCAACCCAAGTTTGTATCTGAGAGTCAAGTTCAGGTCTCCTATCATCACCATTCATAAGAAAAGACTGTAGGTCAACGTATGCGCTCAGTGAGCTTGTAGCTACCCTATTGCCTTCAGTGGTTTTACAGAAACAGGACTGACTAAACTTGTAAATTGGATGTAGGTAAATGACTCCACTGGAGAAGTGAGAAACAGATTGGAACCGAGCCCCCAACCCCAGCACTGTGTGGACTCCGCAGGGACCAACAGGATACAAAACCATTAAAGCCAACAGACTGGACACTAAAAGCAAACACATGTACCAGTGAGGATGAGGAAAGACTATTTGTTTGCTCATCTACAACATTCAGGTATAGCTATGGGTGAAATTGTTCCTTTTGCTTTAACAAATATGTATTTTCATACTGAAAAAATAATGCTATTCAGAAACATTTCCTCCCCTTTATTAGTGAAATTCTTCTTTCAACCGCAGCAGTAATTTTTCCTCCTCTCACCTCTGCAACTGTTGCGTACCCTACGAATCCTTTTCTCCATGCATCTCTCAAATCTTCTCCGTGTTTCTTTCAACTAAAGCTTGTTACTGAGTCACCTAAGGAAGCATCCTTCTAACCTCTCTGATTATGATACTTACAAAGTGGAGACAACAGTATTTATCCCTCTCACTAAAGGTCTGAAAAGCTTCTTTTTAACACCTGCAAACCATTTTTGAAGTTTGAGATAAACAATGCTACTGAAGTACTAACATTACATTTCTGGTCAAACATGGTTCCTGACATACAGGGCTGGGTGTTCCATCAGGTAAGACCACGAGGATCCAGAACACTATCAAGTGCAGAAATAAAAATGGAAGTTGCAATTACTGACTTTAAAGACAGAACGTATTTTCTAAGTAAAAGAAGGGTTCATCTCTGCTCTTTTCAAGAATGCTAATGTGCAGAGTACAGATGCACCAAACGGGCTCAAAACACTAAGTGAAGGTCAGAAGCTGCCCGATCTCAGACAACCAACAGGCTTTTCTTACGTATTCAAACCATGTAGAATGAAGTAGAGCGTTGTAATGGAATACAGTAAAAAATGTAGATGGTACACACCTTATAAAAACAAGCTGTTGTAGTCTACAGCTGAGCTTTGAAATGTTCCAGCTAAAGTCTCTCCTTTATGTTAAACCATATAGATTTTATTTTTCCAGACTGTGATTTAAGGTCTAGCTAATTCTATGTAGTGATGTTTTTTCACACACAACTATACAAACTCAGTCCTAATCCTACAAACTGCTACATACTTTCTACTTTCATTAATTCCAGTGAAAACTGAAGGCACTCAACATCTCATCGGGCTGCCAGTTTTTCCAGCCATGTGGTAATGTAATTAGCATGCACATGCATATATACAGGAATCCATACACAATTTTTTTGAATTTTTTGACCATGAAAGTATTTAATTTGCATCCAAATTCCAAACTGCTATGGAGATCCAAGTGCTGACTGCTTCCTTTTCCAAAAGAAAAATCAACATCCCATTCATAACTGCTCTGGACAAAAGGTTTGGAAGAGAGTTATAAACAAGTGAGGAATGCCATGAAAAAGTTCTGCTGTTGTTATTTTAAGCCTGTTACCAAATGTAGTCTCCTGGGAATTCCTTGTGCATACAAATTTTTTTCTATGCATGCAACGAATTTCCTAATTCACTGTTTCTACTCTGATGTTCAGTTCTGGCAAACTATCCTACATCTGAAACTTAAGAGCATGATTTGCTACTCACTTGCAGCAGTTTTACAGAGATAATAATATTTATATGCATTACTGTTAACTTACATCAGCACTAAGTGAGAGGTAGAGCACGTGCATCATTTCTTACAGTAGAATCACAGAGACCTGAAATGTGACATGCAGGCCATCTCCTGGGGACCCATACGGGATACAAGCAGCACTCTATTTTCGTACCTATGATATTTGCTAGAAGTATCCAAAATCTGTCATCACATTATGTAACTGAACAATACTTATGTTTTTTATACATATATTTACGCACACATATATGTATTATGTAATACATACACATAGATGTTTATACACACACATATATACATATATATGTATACATGCATACATGTATATTTCCCTTAATTTCTATTTCCAGCACCTTTCCCAATGCTCCAGTCAGAGATGCAGAACTCAAATTTCTTGGATTTTATAAAAGGAAACTGCATTTGTCATCCCTTAATCCTCTGTTGCAAAGAAGCTCTTTCCTCCGCACCAGTTCCCTACGCTTATTAAGCTTTCCAACCAGGCTGTGTATAAGCAGAGCCTTCACTGTAATGGAGCAGAGAGATAACAGTACCTCTCTACACAGCTTTGTCACTGCTACCCCTGAAATGATGGGTACAGTTCTATGCATTTCATTACCAGAAAAGAACAGCACAAGACAAAACAAAAGAGAAAACCGATAAAGAACTGCTGTTCAACAAGGAACAATGATCATTGCTCTAAGCTGATGTCTAAAAACTTTAATTTCACTGTAGATAGCTCAGTCTTGTTTTGCATTTGCTGAAATCTCCCTTGAATAAGAAAATTAATGTAATATGACATACCGCAGTAAAAGCTGTCATTGCCCTAACATGACTAGATCCCCAGAAAAATGACCTCCTGGAGTGTGTATCTGACAGAAGGTTTAAGAAATCTGTAGGATCAAAATGCAACCTTTGTTTAAAAGTGAAGGAGAGATTAAGTGAGGTTTGAAAGTGAAAGAAGAATTAAGACTCCAAGGTCTTATTTCAAGTCCTGCCATTCAGACAGTCCTTAAGGGCCTGGTCCACAAAAGGATTAACTATCTCTTGTCAGCGTATAAATCTAAAATTTAGATCTTTGAAGCAAGTGCTCAGCTGCACTAATATCCACAAAGCTCCTCTCAGCCGCTGGAAAAATTATGGCACTATAGCTATAAAATGTTGTCGGAGCTATTGGACGTTCACACATGCAGCCATCTCCAGGATCAAACTGCTAAAATTCATTTTAAAGAAGCATGTTGAATGTATATCTGGCATCACAGATTAAATCCCAATAAAATACAAGAAAGAAGCTTGCTTTTATAGGGATTTTAAGGCAGAAGCAGTAGGTATCAAGACCAATTGATATTCCAAATATCATCATAAAGCCAGGCCTTCACAAAAAGTCTGTTTGTAAAAGTATTCCAAACGGCTGTTACCTCATTTGGTGCTCAGACTCCTAATTAATTAGCTTTAATGGAAGCTAAGCAAATTTGGTATGGAAAAAGAAACAAAACTGCTCAAGTTCCTCAGGATGCTTTAAATATTTCCGTGTGAATAGTGCTCTTACATGAGGAGCGCCAAGCCTGGCAGCTCTTAAGAGTTCTTAAACTATCTGAATTGGCAGCTCGTGTTTGGACACTTGCCACCTACAAGACAGGCCAAGAGAAAACTTGCAGCTTGTCATCAGAAAGGAAAGGTCATCTGGGGGGCAAAGGAAAAAAAAAAAAATCATGAGAAGAATAACAAATCTACTAGTTCAATAGTAAACGAGGTATAGATGACGGAGATTCATTTTTCCTATGCTATCAGTTGTTTGCGTTTGCTGTAGGAAGCACTACCAGAACGCTCACTCTTCAGCAGAGAACTCTGTAAATACCTTTTCAGAGGAGGTAAGACAGGGAACAAACTACCGCACCAGCTTCCCCTGCTCCTCCCGTATGGAGGAAGAATTACTAACAGAGCAAGTTAGACACTCAAATGGCTGCTTTCATCTTTAAACAATCCTGTTATTAGAATAGAGGTGCTCCAGGCACAACATTTGCAGCTTGTTTCACCAGCTGTTTCTAAAAATATCGCCTTAGTGAAGGAGATGTTTTTCCCTCTCTCTTCAGAATTTGTTTGCTTCTCCTTTCCAAGGGAAAAGTGATAGATAGGGAAAACAGTACATGTGGGAACATCACACAGCTTTAGGGATGGACCTTTACCATTGCTATTCAAAATATAATGAAAAGTTACAAAGGAAACAACTGAAGATGCCGAAATATAGTGGCCCAACTCCTTCGATAAATGTAATCAAAGGTTTTCTTTTTCTAACACAATTGGTACAGAGCTAGTGACAGATGTTTCCTATGGAGAAAAGTATGGTTTAATGTTCTGGAGAAGCTAACAGGAGAGAAAGGAAGTTGAAAAACTGAAAAGGAGTTGTAAAATGCTCCCAAGTTAGTTAAAGGTGAAGGTTACTAGTCTTATTTTCAGAAATGAAAAAAAGAGAGAAGTGTAGCGAAATCCCCACACAATATTTATGATTACAAAACTTAAGTTTAGTTTGTTTCGTAATTAGATACTTTGTTTTAATGTGAACTTCTAATTTTTTTTTTTTTTTAAAGCATCAATTAAAAAATGAAAAGGCATTTTAAGATAAAAGTTGCAATTTGCATTTTAGGAGTCATAAAACATTTTCTTGCTTTGGATTTGACACAGTTCAGAGGAAACTAGATGGAGTCCTCACAGTACTTTGCCAACACCAAATCGTCACTTTTTATCAAAAAAGAACTAGGGCACGAACATTTTCAACTACCTCCCAGTCTCTGTACGCCCTTTGGACTTATATGCCCCGTTTGAGCACATGAAGTAAAGGGTTTCAGGCAAACCTGAAAACCTCTCAGCTATCAGATTATTTTCTGAAGTCATTCATCATTTCATGCTCAGAGGTCACTCACCCTACTGCTATGTGGGGCACGTTGCAGCATTTTTTTCCATTGGAAGGCTATCCATCAACCACTGGAATAAGGGCAGACCTGGTAGTATGTCCAGTCTACTGTACAAAAAAGTACTTTTTTTTGCTTTCCGATACATACGTACTCCTGCCACACTGCCAAGTCCTTTGACTTTCTCTCCAGCTGTCAAACCCTCCTTAATCCTCCCCATAGCTCTCTGAGAGTCCCCAATTCCCTGGCAGAGATAAGTGATTCAGAACCTCGTCAGAGGCACCTCCCTGCTGTGAGTTCAGATGTGTGCTGGAGGTCCTCTATCTCAGACTATAGCCAGATCTCAAACCCAAGATTCATGCTTGCCTGCACTGACAAAACACCTCCCCCAAAATGCTGGGATGTACTAGCTGCTTTCAGAGTCATACAAAAGCCGAAGACTTGAATTAACAGAACTTAACAGGAGTATGAGAAAGAGGATAAGGCAAGATTCAATCTATTTGTTCCACATTTGCTTGTAAAGCTCCTAAGCAAGTTTATTCTACTCCTCTATTTCAGTTCCCCAAAATGCTCCTTTTAGCCAGAGCATAAACATAGCATTAACAGATGTATAAATATACACATGTATACACAGAGAGCGCGCGCGTGTATGCACATGCTTTGTAAAACATTAATGATCTGTGTTTCAACACTAAAAGAATTAGCATACAGGAGAACCACAGATTCTAGGGGAAATACAGATCTCCAGGCACTCCATAGTAGACTTGTTGCTTCATGGAGAGAAGTCAGTAGAAGAAATAAAAATTGTATTTTGATACACTAGAAAATACCCTGAACTAATTACAGGCCTATTCTTACTCTTTTTGTCTGTCAAATGTAAAATTTCTGAAGTTCCCAAGATTTCAGCAGTGAAAATCAGTAGTCGCTAAAACTAGTATCTAAAATCAGTCATACTGGTTTCAGTACCAGGGGAAAAAAAAGAATTATTCACATAGGTTAAAAAAAAAAATTAAGCTCAAAATTGCTTTGCACTTCTACTGTCCCTCAAAGACAAAACTACTTTTTTCCTGTTTTTGATGCTTCTGACATTTATTGTTCCAATACTGAGATGGAGTGAAACTGGTGAATGGACAAAAGTGCTGGAATTATCTTGTTGCTCTAAAAGAAGCTAATTTCAAGATTTTGTATGTTTGTCTAAAATAGTTGTAGTTCCTCTCGAATGCCAAAAGAGGACTTAATGATAACAGCACCCCATGGTGTTATCAACTTCAGTTTTTATGAGACTCAGCAGAAGTAGAAAAATGAGTCCCTGAATGTGGCTCTTTTGTAAGGTTTTAATAATGTATTTATTAGCGCAATGAAAATGCGGAATCATAGAATCATAGAATACCAGGTTGGAAGGGACACCTCAAGATTCATCTGGTCCAACCTTTCTTGGCAAAAGCACATTCTAGACAAGATAGCCCAGCACCCTGGCCAGCTGAATCTTGAAAGTGTCCAATGTTGGGGAATCCACCACTTTCCTGGGGAGATTACTCCAATGACTGATTGTTCTCATTGTGAAAAATTTTCCTTTTGTGTCCAGTCAGAATCTCTGCAGGAGTAACTTGTACCCATTACCCCTCGCCTTTCCCATGTGACTCCTTGTGAAAAGGGAGTCTCCACCTGTTGTTGAATTAGTGGACATCTGAGATTTCAGATCAAGTCAGTCTAATTATTTTTTTTTTTTTTTTGCTTCTATCCCTAGTTTCAAAACTGGTATGATCTTTGTCTCCTGCTCCTCACACAGCATTTAAGGTAAGTGTTAACACTGCACATTGCTCAGGAACTGGGATTCCCAGCTTCTTACAGCTGACATAAAGCACTGATTTCTAGCTCTTGTGATTAATAAATTGGAACTGAAATAGAGAGGCAGAATGAAGGCAAGGTAATACCGCCTTTGACATAACTATAAGCTTTGGTATCTCATGATCTACTTAGGCTGAAAATGAAAGTAGAATAGGTTTTCCTGCTCTACCAAGGTATCGTTCCAGGTTTTACAGTCCATGTGAACACCAGTACCTTTGGGCTTCTAATACACAAGGCACTTTCAGGTCTAGGCATGACAACCAAAAGAAATACATAATAAAACCCTTTAGAAGCAGAAGTATGTCTGTCCCTAGTATCTGCAAATGCTCAACGTGTTTTCTCTCTAACAGATATTATATATCTTTCAGAAATCAGATAGTTTCTTCTTGTTTAAAGCTAACTAATCAGTTGCTATAGACATTTAAGGGTCTAATATACATACATTTGCTTTTGATGCAAAATCTGTTCCTGAGTCATGTGCTAGCTCTTCTCTTCCACTGAATGTGTCATTGGCTATTTTTTCTTTCTTTCCCATATATTTTCTGAAGCTGAAAATCAAAGATAACAGGGACAAAAAGCAAGTCCCAGCAGGTTGAAAATATCATATCTTAGTATTTTAGACATGTGTCAGCTTGATAACATAGGCACAGCACTAGAGGGATTGCCAGAATGTGACAGTGCACATGGCTACGAGTTTAGAGAACACGCTTTAAAAAAAGACTGGAAGGCAGCAAGGGCAAGGTAGCCAGACTGTGGGTCTGATCCTGATCTCTGACTGATCTTAAATTGCAAAACCAGGCAAACTTACACCAGCTAAGTCAGCCTGGAGAAACTGAAGTTTTTGAAGCAAAATTCTGATCGGGATGCAAGTTCAAGTGATGGAAGTGCTGATATAAAAGATCTGTATATTATAGTCCACTCATGACATTAATTTACGTAGCCTGAGCATGGTTCATTCCATTGCACGTGTTAACTCTAGATGAAAAAGTGATATTTAATGAAAATGATGCCACACCAGTGTTCCCTGACATGAAAATATTTGGCTTTTGTATCCTTCACTTGCTTCTCTCTGCATTAACAGATAAGGAGTTGTATCTAATTCATAAAAATAGACAATAATGTTACTTGTCACAGCAAGTGAAGATAGCACTTTGTACTAAAACCTCAACAATGACAGTTTCCTTGTACATTTTCGGTAGTTAGCAGTACAGTACCATTTTGGTGTACTGCATAGCAATTTGCACCTGAATATCAAAGTCCATTAAAATATCAATTAAATCTTCTTTCCCATCATCTCCACCTCATTTATGTACGACGTATTTCATCTACCCTGCCTTAGAGGTAGGCCAGTGAGCAATATAGATGCAAGTCACAGAAGGAATCAACAGCAGAGCTGGGAGTGGCACATCGGAGTTTGGGCTCTTTACTCTCGGTTTTAACAACTCAACCCTCAGCTCTCCCCCTCGCTCAGTGACAAATGTCATGCGACCTGAAGCCAGCAGCCTGCCCTGAGACAGAAAACAAAAGCATGAACTGTTTCAAGTGCCAGAAATCCATATATACACTTAGTGGGATAAAATGGAGCACAACAGGACCTTCCACAGCATCTCCTGTGCTTGAGTGAGTGTCTCACTCCCTGCAGGGCGGGCTAGTCGCAGGCATCACAGAGGCTACATAAGGCGAACAAAAGCAACAATTCAGCAGGACACAGCAGCTTTGCCACAGCCTGGAGGTTACTCTCCTGACGCCTGGACACTTGATTTACTCATCACAATACTCCAATATGAAGGTTACCCTGAACTTTATGATGCAGGGGGCTAAAACTCCAATTGTTCTGCTCCAATAAGCTGCCACTTGAGCTAAAAAAATGGTTTCTTTTGCTGTAAGACTTGTAACAGGACTGTTCTGGTCTATCTGACAGAGGGCAGTATTGTACAAAATCATGAGCTTGTTGATTATAATATAATTTTATAAGCAGTTGCTTTATTTAAGCAATTGCCAAGAAAAAGCTTTAGATTTGGTAGGAATTGATAGTTGTGAAAACCACACCAAGATCCAAAATCTAAAGCAAGCAAGCTTTAAATATTGATTCATTTTTGCTATAATTAATAGCACTCAGTACTGTTTTTCACATCACATATGAATTAAGAAAACTGAACTGAGCTTAAGATCATCAGTTCTTATTGGTGAAAGAAAATCTATCTTCTTTTTATCCCTCTGCAAGTATAGGAAACATACCTTGGGTAAGTCAAATGAAAAAATTAAATGAAATAATTCCATGTTGGAGATCTGAACATATCACATCACTTCCCTCTTCTGGTAACTCTGAGCTTAAACAGGTAAGCTTTATATCGTTCTCTTGTGGGAAAAGTTCATAGATTTCATCATCTCATCACTCCTGCAAAACAACTGGGATTTTAGGTAGGCTAAAGGTGTGTGTAAGCATGCTTTCTGTGATGTCCTGAACATTATCTTCAAGGAAACTGGCTGCCTCTTCCTCCACTAACTGGAGCTGATCCACCGATGCCAGCTGATGTACCCTAATGCACTGAGGCCTTCTGTGCCACTAACATGGATAGTTCATTCAGTGGCAACAGAATTAGGGATACTGGGGATGCACCACTGTACAAGCCAAAGGATGATTTTTCTAAATAGTGTTTCAAGTCTTAGCAGACATGTGAAAACTCAACTTGTTTTCTTCTGCCTTACACATTATTGCATATTCATGATGTATATGGCAGAAGACACTCTAGAGGCGTTTCCAGAACTATGTTCAAGTTATACAAGTAAACATCAGCAAAACAGTTTTTACCAGTATCATTAAAGAGGCAGATATCACACAGTGACAAACAGAAGACTGACCCCATAGAGTGAAGATGTACTAGCGTTAGAAATCTTAACAATGTCCTACATTTTGGTCTCCTAACTACAAAGGAACTATGAACTGTGGATTTTAGAAATAGTCACATAGATACCATTTCAGTTGCACGTGCATGATGATATTCCCTTCCCAGGACTACCTTTTATAAAAAGGCCTAGGTACTTTGCATTTAACACACAGCCTGCACCCTGCGTAGCGTTTCCTGGCGCCTACAGCACAGATAACAGGAGTCCTTACTCTCAGACTTCAGCATGCACACACAAATCCCCTAAAAAGCCGTATCAGAAGTCACTTTAGCATTATGCCAGTAAACCATTTCTGAGAGTGAAACGATAACACAGTCTGAAAACTTTCCAGCTGCAAACTTTGTCTTTAAGAAGCTGTGTGGATGTCTTGCGACTCCCAGCCTGAAGAATCGGGGTGACACTCAGAATGTCATTCAAAGCTTGGTGCCCCTTTGTGGACCCTCCTTGGGCGGGTGGGGAGGGAAGGAGGGGAAGGGGAGGGGAAGAGGGACGACAGAGCGGTGGGGAGCTGAACACCAGCTTACGAACAGAGAACAGAATCACATAACAACACTGGACCAATGGACTCCAAGACACACTGACAAGACAGATGGACACAGACAAGACATAAGATCGCTACTGAGAAATAAAAAAAGAGCAAAAAACCCCCATAAAATAAAGTAGCTATATAACACTGAGGCTGCAAGAAGCAGCCGACGGTACTGGCATAACTCTCCAAAAAGACGAAATTATAATACAACTAAAAATTAAAATTGAAACGATATCCCCCCAAATCATACACTACAGACTTGCTCGGTTAGCCTGAATGCGTAGCTCTGATGAAACACAAGATGGCGTCATCACAGCCCATGCACCGGTTAATGAAGGCCATGGTTAGTTAAATCAGCTAAACTACAGCATGCCATAAAAATGATCTCGCACTGACCCAGAAATAAAAGATACGACAGATACTCTGCATTGCAATAAAATTCTTTTTATGCCATCTGTGGTTTGTAGGGCTTTCTCTGTTGGAAGGATTTTTCCTGGGAGAACACAGGGATAAAGGGGAGTCTTTTTTGCCTTCAGGGTGTTTTTTCTCTGAACTCAATTAAAAAAAAAGGGAAAAGGGAAAAGACGGGATAGAGACTTTGCAGAAGTTTAAAAAAAGGTAGGGAGAAGAGAAAATAAAAAGAGAGGAGGGGTAAGAATCTTCATTCTTTTGCACACAACTTTCTTGGGATGTCTGAAAATGTGGATTTCTTAAGGATGGCAAGAAAAGATTTTGTTGCCTTTATTGGTTTGCAGATCTATATCTCTTTCTTGAGATGATTAAACCATTATTTTGTTGGAAGAACTCCAAAAATATAAATTGAAAAGTACAGCAATGATTTTAAAAATTAAAAAATAGCAGTATGGCACCATTACGAGCCAAAAAAAAGGGAAAGAAATATAAAAGAAACTAAAATGTCAATCACCAAAAATTCATGCGGCACAAGATGAGGTGAAACGACAGAAAATGTTCTTCAAATATATACAATGAATATATCTATCTATATATACACAGAGTGTATGTGTATATATTGATGGATATACCTGTATAATTTCTTTATTCTCCCTGCCCCACCCTACCCCAAGGCTAATTGGTAGATGGAACTATTGATTAAAAGTAAATAAATAAACAAAAGGAAGAAAGAAAAAACTCTAACAAAAAAGAAATTAACGTGCTTTGTTCACCAAGAAATAACAATATCATGCATCTGTCCACGCCAGCGGATGCCAGGGTTAGATGAAGGCATGAATTTCTGTGTAAACGTGTGATTGGATGATAGGGGCTACTGCTGATATTGGTCATTTATTACTTTAGTATATACACATATAGATATAGATATATATGCACACTGTATACAGTGCATATATAGATAAAATATCCTCACAGGTGGGGCCTTTGCAGCTTACATAGGAGAAAAGACCAATATGTTGAAAACCAAACTCAGTATAAATTTCTGGTATAAAAAAGAAAACAAAAATTCCTGTAAGTCATTTGCATGATTGATCAGTAAAACTTGTTCATTTGTTTTTGTTTTGGCTGTAATTCTGTAGCTAGGAAATTCCATCAAACAAGTGATGCTATTATGCCCTGGGAAGTGCAGTGGAGGAATCCCCCTCCTTCAGGTCAGTATGGTATTCAGCCTGTGAGATGGGAAGCCTACCTCTCTGTGTACTCTGGGGCACGCGCTCAACTTTAAAGGCCATTTCTTGTTCACAGCATGAGAAACAGAGCAGAACACCTTCTGCTTGACAGAGGAAGAGACTGGGGGTAACTGAGCCCTGGATTTATGGGGGATGTTTCTCAGAGGATAGCAATGAAAATTCCCTGGGTGCTTCAAGAAGGTTGATGGAGTTTATGGAGGACCAGAGCCAAATCATCGCTTCTGTTGGTTTCTTCAGTCAAAGTTTCTTCATTTCCAGCATACTGCTTTTTGTACTGTGCTGGCTGCTTGTAGAATCTTGGAAGAGAGATTCTGCTTGTTTTCTGCAAATAAATCTGTACCTGGTTCTGCAGCTTACATGGATGGAAGACTGACTGTCCTAGCCCATAAATCAGGAGCCTGAAGTGCAGGCCAGTAAATTAGATGTCCAGACACCATACCTGTAGGATATGTGTCTCCTGTGTATGGGTATATGCTACAAACCACTATGAATCTTCCAGGACAAAGAACTGTAGATTTTGGCATTTCTACTGCTGTGTCCAGTCCCTCATGGGAAAAACTTACCAGTCTGATTAGACAATGTCAACCTGACAATACATTAAGACTTTTGGGAAACAGAGAATAAATTTTTCTGGAAAAAAATTCACCTAGGAAATTGTTGGGATGATAGGAAGGGAAAGCTGGCAACTGCACTATGGAAGAAACACAGGCTGTGTTAAGCCAGAGAGTTAGGATTAGGCTCTACAGACCATTTCAAGAGGTTGCATTATGGGCTTCAGGCTAACCAGTGAGTGTTTCGGTCTTACTATTTTGACTCATGCAATGAACAGCCTGGTATATGATCCCAATCAGCTGCTGAGCCACCAGCACCCATGCTTAATGGGAACAAGGGCAATGGTATGAGGTGACAGCAGCGGCTGCTGTCAGGAAAGCATAACTATAATCCTCATGGCTTTGAAGCATCAGTAAGGTCAGATTGTCGGGGTGCTCCTCATTTAACTGGAAAGATAAATGCTTTCTTTCCTTACAATGGCACAGAACTTCCTAGTTAGGAGTAAAGTTATTTCCCTTACAAATCTTTCATTCTCTGAGAGCAGCTGAGTGACCAAAACACCACCACAAAGCTGTGTTCATAAGCACAGAATCAGGACTTCAGCTTTGAGGAACTTGAGTATTTGAGCCTCAGATATCCCTGGAACAGGCCAGAAGAGAGTCCTGTACTCATACCAGAGAAAAGCATCGTGTTTCTGGCACAGAAACCAGAAGGTTTTTGAACATGTACTGGGACAAGCAACATTTCCATAGAAATAAGAGAGGGACTGCTCTCGACTGTAAGTAAATGTTTCTTCAGGACAGATGAACGGTTTTATGCCCTCTGTATCATTTCTGTAAGTCTTTCTGGGAGATGCAGAGATCTAAGGGTATCTTGTCTGCAATAAGATGAACAGCAAGTATTTTTTTATCTCTGAAACTGCAATGCTTTCTTTTTCATTATGTAGAATACAGATGGGTTTTGGATTCACAGCTGTCATTGTTACCATTTGTTAGAATAAATCCTTATGTATACATATGTGTCTACAGAGGACGTTTGCAGGACACCTCAGTCACGACAGGTCCTGTGACAGCTCCCAGTCTCTACACAAGCAGATCTACAAAAACCCCAGCAGGAATCACTTTCGGAAGTGGGGCACAGAGGGGTAGCCAGCCTGCTACAGTAATTGTCTCAAGCTAACCAGGAAAATCCTGAGGGGAGTTGAATGAGGAAATTGCCTTTACACGGTCTTCTTTTAAAGAGATGCAAGTATCGAGATGCAGATCATAAGCTTACTGAGATTCAGGTCTTGGATTCAACAGACTATCAGAGTTAAGTGGCAATAAGACCTGGCAAACGGTTGTCATAAGATATTTAGTCTCAAAGAGAACATGATTTTCTGTCTTTCGAACTATCTTTGAGTACACCAAAACTGAAGTCTTCAAAAGGACTCTGTAGAGTACTGCCTCTGATCCAGGCGGGACCAAGTCCAAAGTAATACATTTAGATCTTGGGATTTGATTCTGACCCATATGAAATCTGAAAGCTTTTGATTTGCAGGGCAATATTCTCCACTGCCCTTGTATTGGTTATTGCACAGCAGGTTCATAGTGATGGATATCATATCTCACAGCTGCAGCAGTGAGTTCAGTAACCTTTGCATTACTGGACCATGGCACTGAGGGTGATGGAAGGCCAAGTTCTGGTATTTGGCAGAAACTCAAGAGCTTTAAAAGCTACACATTATCAGAGCAACAAAAAGGGGCCAGTGCTGGGTTAGGTCATTTAATTTTCAATTTGCTGCAAAAGCGATCAGGCAAACCAGAAGGCAGCATAAAATATACTGACCTGTCAGCAGAACAGGATGAAACAACTTCAAATGGGCCCGATTTTAAAAATAAATAAACAATAATTAAAAAAAATTCCAATCCCACTCACTAGGAAATACAAGCAAGATAAACTGGGTGTTTTCTTTCCACAATGTATATATTTAGTACCAGGCCTTGGCATATGGCCAGAATCCTGACTTGGCTGGTGAAGTGTAAAGGCAAACATATCTGCTCAGCCAAGCCAGCACCACTGGACTTTGATAAGCTTGCTCAGATTGCTTTAGTGCTCCAGAGCAGAATGGGCTGCGTGAGTGGTTTGATACTGGCTGTATTGAAGACACCATTCTACCTTCCCTGGATGCACTGGGAATGGAGACAATAAGACAGACGAAGAAACCTAAATGGGGAAGCACCATAAACCTGTTACTTTTCCTTCTTGTGATGGAATGAGCTGAGTTGATGCTTTTGGAGGCAAAAAGAATATGCAATATTTGTACACCCACACCTCTGACAGCAGAAAACCTCAAAATCTGGCAATGTAAGCTTCACCAGCAAGGACCATCTTGGATTATTTTACCATAAGGACCATATGATTATTTTACATATAATCAAGGTAACTTTTATTCTCAATGTCATAGTAATTCCCAGGAAAAGATTCAGTGGCTCATGCAGACATCCATCGTATGGAGGAGGAGTAGGGTGTGATAAAAATACTGGGTGAAATTTTCAAGAATCTAATAGTTTAGGAGAATACCTTCAGCAGGTTTTCAGCGAATCGTATTATTTTACATGGTAGATATTCAAATGCCTGTAGGCACTTACAGTTGCCGACTGTAACGCTTAGTAAGATTTTCAAAAGCAAGTAATTTTTACAAATCCAGTTTGTACCTGTTTATAGCATTAGATTCCTAACTGTGTCAGGAGAGAGGTATTTTTAGTCTGGAAATGTTGCTCTAAAGCACTCTGAAATTTCATGCTGAACAACCTGTTTTACCAAATTTCTCCTCAAACTTTGATTTTTCCACTGGTAGCACAAGCTATTACAATTTATAGCCTTTGAAGTAATCATGATTTCTATGTTGAAATACAAATGACAATAATATACAAGAGGAGGAGTCAGATAAAGATCTCATGTCCTTTAAATGAAATACTTGGCAATCAGAATAATAAAAAATGAAGTCTTGAGATGTTAGTGAAGCTATAATGAAAGATTCCTAACCATTCAGTTGCATATCAGTTGTGGTACATTAGTCCTTTTAACATGGTCCTATAAAACTCACACCTCACTTTCACAATAATCACTATGCTGGCATTTCATTACTACCTGTATTTAAAATCCCAGTACCCACACTGTTTATGCTTCACAATCTAGTATTTTTTGAACAGCTTTTCTGCCAGGAGGGGAGTTGAAAAACTCATAGAGAACTGTGGCAAAAGTGATGGGAGTAGGCTCAGCTACCTGTTCGCATCAGTCATTATACCACTGCCTTCCCTGCCATCACGGGGAAGTCAAGAGTATGAGTGGAAGTTCCCAGCTACAAGACAATGCCAATCTTAGGTTACTGCAGAACCAAGTTCTACCAAAAAATGCAGGCACAGCATGACGAATTGAAAAGAAATACGAAAGCACTAGCCTTGGGTGAATTTTAATGTTATTACTGTATTCATCAAATGGTTTCAGGAAACTAGAAACAGAACATTTATAATGCTTTCTGGGGATTTTTTTAAAGAAAAAATAAATCATCCCAAATAAAACAAAGCAAAACAAAACCATACCAAATGAAACAAAAAACCCCCCCTAAACTATTTATATGTTTCACTTTTAAGGACAAAAAATTCTAACCAAACCCTCTCTTTTTCTTTTAAATGTACACAGAAATTCGATGATGTCTGTTCTCTATTATAGAAATGCTTAACTCATGGCAAGCCTCAAAAAAGAAGACTTGAAAAAGCCTGTAAGAAATAAAATAGACTGCAGTTGCCTGCTGGATATCACATCATAGATCTCACCAGAAAGAAAAGCCATCAATTTATCAAAATGTATCTGAAAGGAAGAAGTTGAGTCAGTTCCACATGGCCAGTCCTTCTGACTCTTTAATGGATACATTTTGAAGCATCACTGCAGATAACAGGGCAAGAATTACTACTAATTTTGTTACGTTAGAACTATGTTTTGGTGCTCCCCAATGTCTTTGGGCTCACAGGAAACAAAATTAGTATAAATACATTACCATGTTAACCGTATTCAAAATCCCATGGACAAATGTATCCTCTTACAGTCCATCTTCAGATCAATTAACAAATATCAAACAATGCTAATAATCCATTATTGCTCCACTTTTTTTTCTCTTCTGTTTTTCAAACATTTACCCTCCCCACTTTATAGATCTTTATTATCTGTCACGTGTCACACTGATATTTTTGCCTTCCCACTGTGTCAGTGAAGTAACTGCTACAAGCATGAAAACTATTAATTATCTGGGATCACTTTCAGGAAGTTTGGCTTTCTGTGCAAACAACTTTATATTAACCAAATAGTGACTACATATCTGTGTTTTGCTGTTGCCAAGTCCATGGGATCTGATGCTTGGCTGTATAATTTTTACTTTATATACAGTGTATATATACATAAGCGTGTATATATATACACACATATACACACACATATATACATATATAATTATATATGTATACAGTCACACACATATAAATATATGTATGCATTGTTTTTTGCAAATGAAATCAGAAAGCAAGCAAAAGAAGACTGACCTGACTTACCTGTACTGGGCTCACAGTCAATGAAATCTTCATCATCACTGGAACATTCAGCTGATGAAACGATGTCATCTGTTGTCTGGCATGTGAAGGAAAGGAATGAAGGAAAAAGAACAGAGAAAAAAAAATATAAGATACTTGCCAGTCAAGAGGCTGTTACAGAGGCAGCTAAGTATCCTAGAAAAAAAATGTTTCAGAATTGTAACTTTAAAAATATTTAAATTGTACCAAGCATTCCAGGTATGTCTGTGTAATGTGCCCTCCATGGAGCTGGATTCCCCTGTCAGAGGAACAGTGTTTACCCTGCACTGTTGAGTATTTCGGGTGTGCACAGGTGAGGTGCGCCTGCTGGGCTGTTTAGGCGGATCGCACTGTACGCAGTGAGTACAGCGGGCTATGACACCTGCTTGGCTGGCAAACTGCCCTCCGACAGCCAAAGTAGGTGTGTCCGGTTGGAACATGCTGGGCTTCTCAATAAATACCAATACCACATAGGGCCAGCCAGAAGGCACCTACCGAGAGACTGAACATATGAGGCATGTTCAGGTTGAACAGGTTTTCCGCATAGAAAAACACGTACAAGACAGACTCAGGTAAGGTACATCACCCAGACAGCTAACTGTAGTCTTTGCTGTGTTGCTAGATGCATCACTCTGGGGCAGAAGTAAGTCCTGCTCTGTTAATGCACCTCAAGGGCTGGGAATCTTTTGTATTTACCCAGATCTGTGCAACTGATATGTTGCATTATGAAGAACTGCTGCGTGTGTCAGGTAAGCCCAACATGCAGCCGCACCCGCTTGCTGGCCAAGTGAACAGGGGCGCTGCTGTAAGTGGGCTGACTAGCTGGAAAGTCTGGTTCTGAAAGGCTTAAACCAAACTGTGATTGTTCATGTCCCTTACAGGTTTCAGCTCATTCCTCTGCATTTCCAGCTGGTGATTTTTTTTTTTTTTTGCTGCTGGTCTAATTAGTGAGCAGCATGTACTGCAGCATGTTAGAGAGAAGTGTACTGGCGTCTCTTCCCAGCAGCATCTCCTGCCTGTAATTGCTGCAATTAGTTGAATTAGTAATGCAGCCCATTAGGGAGAGTCTGTGGCAGCCTCTGGACACACGTTGTAACGTTCCTGCACACAGTACAAAATTACCCCAGCTCAGCAGCATCAGCTCAAACCATGGCTTCTGCTGAAATTGTCTCCCTTAACAACTTCTCTTTGCAGAGAGTTGCCTATTCTGCTGAGCAGCAGGATCAGTGGGATGACTCCTGAAACAAAACAACTAAAATGTTCTTAACCAGGCAGGAAGCATTCCTGAAATCTCAGGTCCTCAGGAGCAGGGCAGCTGTACTTCCGTATGTTGTACTTTAGTACTCCAGGTGAATATTCCTAGGACAATCACATCACAACAAGCCTTCCAAATCCTTATTCCTGAAAAACGCTCTCCAGCTTTAAATAAGGTCTCCGTTACATTCCTAGATCTGCTATGGTTGTCTCCAACATGCTGCATATTCCCTCTTTGCATAAATGTTCTGAGGTCTCAGCCTTTTCTTTAGCCATCTGTGGTCCCAACACTAGCAAGTCCCTCTGTCTGCAGCCAGAAGTTCCTTGCGCTCCTCCTCTCTGTATTTGAGCTAAGGAAAAAACCAGAACTGAGCTTTCAGTCAGAAAGGTAAGACTGAACCTGACATTCCTTCTCTCTTGATTTCAGTGGCTTAGAGTGAGCCAAGAAAGAAAAATAGGATCAGTCAGCTGTAAATAAAAAATATAAAAACGGAGTATCTGTAAAAAAAACCACGATGAAGTAAAGGAATCCCTATCATACGTGTTACTTAGTCTTACCCAGCACTGCCATTTGGCAACATTTTTTAGGATGCAATCTTGCAGTAGTCTCATGCTTAAATACTTTCATAATCTTGCCTCAATGTGGAAGAAAGACTAAAAGGAACTGAAAGTAACACGTACAAAGCAATTTCCTGCCTTACATGCTAACGTCATATTTTTAGCGTCTTCTTTCAGTCATAGAAAATGGAAGAACACTGTTGAAATCCTAGTGTCTTCTCTCTTAAAAGAAAATGGCCTTAAAAGTTCGGCTGCTCAGTGAGTGGTCAAGAAAGAAGGAAAGCACAAAATATAAAATTACTTCCTATAATTCTTCTGGTTTTGTCACATATATTTTATAAAGCTTTATTTATCCTGAAGGACACCAAATCACTTCATAACTTCTACAAACAGTGATCGCATCCTCCAACAGTGAAATGAAGCTGTCCCTGGGTAGAAAGTTACTAGTTTTTAATTGCACCACTGTAACGTAATTGAGCACAGTAAGTCAACAAAACTATACGGCAAGAAATTTTTTTAAGCAGGTGAAATGTAGCTAGTGAAACTGGAGATTTATATTACAGTTGTCTAAAGCACTTGCAAAAGAGTGTTAAGGACAGCACTGTGAATAAAGAATAAATTATCCATCACTACTAGAAGACCTTGCTCAGACAGTGCTAAGACCCTGGCAATCGCTTTTGATTTCCAGTTTGAATTTAGAGCGTATGGATTTTGCTCTTAGTTGAAGATCTGACAATTCACACATAGG
This sequence comes from Burhinus bistriatus, assembly GCA_013397275.1. Classification (NCBI taxonomy): domain Eukaryota; kingdom Metazoa; phylum Chordata; class Aves; order Charadriiformes; family Burhinidae; genus Burhinus; species Burhinus bistriatus. Next base: position 230,055 of record VYXH01011584.1, on the reverse strand, counting down.
ATCTCATAGAAGAACAGTGGTGATTTGCCTCAAGTAGGAAATAAGCATAAAAATTACAAGAATGTGTGGTTGTTGCTTATCAACTGCTATACCTATCCACTTACCCACTTGCTCATACCTAAGGGCTTCATGCAACATTAACTTGGAATCAGATCCAATGGAATTAACAATCTGATTCAGTATTTGTAAAGAATACAGAGATCCTTTATAACTCTTTTTTTTCCTCTTGCTTATTAGGGACATTTGTATGAAACCAGGAAGTTAGCATGCTCAGAAAAAAACAGGTGATATTTCTTTACACAATAGGGTTTATTTGTTTGTTTGTTTGTATAAACTGGGGAACTCCTTGCAATAGTATACTGCTAGGTAATAAAGGTTTAGATGCATTTTAGAAATGATTGGCCAAATTAAGGGTAAGAACATGCATCCAGAGCTATTAAATACCCCATACCTAGCTTGGGAAGTCCCTGTGCCTTAGACACTGAAGCCCAAAGAAGTATCACAATTTGCATTGTCCTGTTCAGGACTCTCCCCGAGGCCCCATGCATGGCCAGGGCCAGCGGCAGGGTGCTGGGGGAGGCGAGCCTCTGCAGCCTCTCTCATGCGTGACAGATCCTGAACACTGGGGGATGAAGAATTTTGAAGCCAAGACGAGTTCTAAGCTAAGCAGGAGCTGAAAAGTCATGAAGCCTGGACCTTGTTTATCTTCTTGATCAATTTCCCATCCAATAAGCAGCTTAAGGACAGCACACACCAACATATTTATGCTGCGCTCTTAGATATGTGTTATAGATTTCCTTCTATAAAATCCTCATGCAGCTTGTGTTGGCCAGACTCAGACAAAATGCAACTGTGTGATATGCAATACTCACCAACCCTGCCAACTCCAACCTGTATCTGCACTTTTTCATGACTGGTTCCATACTTGATTCTATCAGTTAATCTCTGTCCACTTCTCCCCATCTCCACTACATGCTATTTCCCCTGATATTCCAGTTTTTCTTGCTCTGTGATTGCTGTTTGTCCCATGCTGATGATTTTGTATGTATAAAAATGAGGGTTAGAAAAAGAGAAAAACCTCCAGAGTGGTGTTAGACTTAAGTCAAGGTCATTAATGAGATCTCTAGAAACCACAGAAAACATAAGTACACTTATCTGTCTTGCCATTTCCTATCTTGTATTCTTAATCTCAGTAGTTTCCATCACAATTCATCACTAACTGATTTTCTAGTTCCATCACATATTGGTTTTCCATGCATCTTCCGCTCAGATACCAACGTCTGAATCATCCCAGAGGAATAAAGCTATTTCAGCGAGAAACAGCAGCAAATTCCTGACCACAGAAACAGAGTAGAGGAAACCTCCAGAAGACCATGACTTCTTGTAACTGGAATCTGTACCTTTCAAAACCCTCCTGGAGCTAAGAATTTTCACTTGCTGCTCCCACAGGACAGGAGAGGCTAGTGAACAGAGACCCCAGAAATGTCTCCACCAACATCATTTTTTCTCATCAAAAATGGCTGACCGTGAGGCAGTAAGCAAAACCAGCTATTCCATTTCTGGTTCCCTTTCCCCATTTTTGAAATGTGGCTGATTATACTCACCTGTTGGCCCCCGGAGGAGGTAAATGGATTAATTCTTTAGTGTCTGCCCAGTGATCTAGAGATGGTAAATGGTAAACATTCTTATGTACAGGGAACATGATAGTAATGAAACTTCTCCGTATGTTTGTGTTTTTATTGGCAAGAACATGAGAGAGAAAGTGTATTTCTATTCCATATATTACCTAATTCTATATTAAAAATAATAATTCATACTATACTATTTTAAAATATGTATTTCATTTTTAAAGAATCCCAGCTTTGAAATTACTTGGCCCTGTATTAAAGGCCATAAAACTAAAGATAGGTATTATAATAACTTTCAATAAAATCTCTCTCTGGCAGGAACCCTTTTTATTCCTTCCTCTGAAAGATTTTTTATGGCATTTATATTATTATTTTTTCTCTCCCTCTCTCTAGTGTTTAATGAAATTGCCTTGGAATAAAACTGGGGTAGGAGAAAGTGCTAAACTCTGAGTCCACCCTGGAGGATTTATGGGCATATTTACCTTCAAATTCTTTCAGTTTCACTGAACTGGCTCCCCATTCCTTTCCATGAATTATTAGTTCTGTAATCACCTCTTCCTAATTATTCACTCTGAGGGCCTCTTCAATCTTGCCACGGTGATGGTTCTACATCTTTGTTCATTACACTGTACGTACTGATGTAGGATGTAAAGTGCAAGGGAATTTGGGATGGCATGGCAAGACCTGCTCGAGATGACTCCATTCCTGTCCAATCCTTCCAAGTGCCCAAAGCCCTAATTTATGCGTCAGATCCACAACCTCTGCTCCTTTGTTCTACACAGAATGGCAGGTGCTGAATCTTCCTTTTCCCAACCGCAAAGTTTTTTTGACACCTTGCTCTTTGAGAGTACTATTACTTGAGAAAGATTAAGCATGCTGGGTAAAATAAGTCATGTCACAGAACAGCTTTATGAAATTATAAATAACACGCCCAAGAATGATGGAGTTCTCACTTCTAGTGGGAGAGAAAAGACAAGGACCCATAAATTCAAACCCCACACAAATTCCTCCAGAAGTATGTACTTAGCAGTTGCTTCACTCAGTAAAGTAGGATTCAATTTTCCTACTTCCCTTTTGCTGGAAACTCTTCTGCACACTGTACACATTAATTCCAATTCAACACCATTATTTGAAAAGCAACACTTAATGCCTTGTTGCAAGAGAAGTGTAAATCTCTTTGCCACCAAGGAACCACAATTTGCAATCCTTCTTGAAATACGACCACCACAACATGCCAGGCACAAATACCTTCCCAACAGTGGAGAAATACAGTTGTATTAATCTGAGCAGTGCATTTGCCTTTCACACCTAGAATGTACAGAGCTGAAAGTCAACAAAATTTTCTTAAATCTGGCCACTTGATTCCCTCCACTTATTCCATACTGTTGTATTTTCTAAATATCTCCAATTTATTATGGAATATGGACAATGTACTCTCTTCTATGCATAACAGTATACAGTATGAACGCTTCCCTGGAATGGCAAAATGTTAGTGATGCTATTCTGTCTTCCAGAAACCAAGATGTTTCTTGGCAAAGAACAGGCTCAAGGCATTTGCTGCCTTGCCAAAAGAAGATAGCAGAGGAAGTGTCTGTCTCATTAGGTGTCATTTCTAGCTTGAATACCTCAACTTTTTGTACTTTGATAATTGGGCTTTTTAAAGAACTTGTATTCTATTCACACTGTTCCAATTAAATGGGAATCCTTCATCTGTCCTTTCTACACCTTATACTTGTTTCTCACTTTCTATTTAATCTTTATTTGCAAAATACCCTGGAGTTCATAACAGTATAGCAGACCTAAGAGACTCAGCCTGGACAAATTCAAGCTACTACATACAGATAGAAAGAAACTGCATACAAATGGGAAAATACTAGAAATGTTGCAAAAATCATTATGAGGTATTATAAAAGAAGTTGCAATTTGGGACTGTATAAACTTTTAAGGGGAGTCCTGGATCTACTCTCTGTTGCTAAAGGGTATTAATCCTCTCCAAATCATTAGCACTACATAGTACAAGTATTTTCTTATCACATACACACAGCCACAAAGATGCACAAGCCCTTTGCACCCCCACACTGGTGCCAAGATTGTGTCTGCCTCTGCAGAGGCAATGCAGGAAAGAACATGAAACTAATAATTTTTCTTCATATAGCTTATTTGAGGTGAATACAAAAACAAGAGGGCCAAACCTTCTGTTGGTTTAAATTGGCATTGATCTCAATCAGGCTACAACAATTTACAGCAAGACAGCATAGCTCATTACATTTAGTTTCGGACAATTCAATGCCCAAAGATTTAGAGTAATTGGAGGCGATTCAGAGAAGAGCCACTGAAAAGATGAAGTAACTGGAGAGAGGTATGAATGAGACAGGCTTAGCAAAACTAAACATCAGAGCTTGACTTAAGAAGGACTAAAGGTATGATAAATGTCTACAAGTGTCACAAGGGTGTAATAAACATCAGGAAGGAAGATGAACTATTTAGGGTGCTTCAAAAAAGTAGTGGGTAAAATTAAGCCAAAAAAAATTTAGTATAACTTTCAGCAAGAAAAATCTCAAGAGTGATCTTTATTAACTATGGAGAAGTTTCCCCAAGGAAATACCAGAAACCACCAGTACCAAGATTAAGCAGTTGGCCAAGCCATACAAGTGTGAACACCATTAGTGTGTACACCCTAGTGGGGAAGAACTTGCCCTATCTATCTTCAGTCCAATGTAATCCACTCTAAATCAATTCGGTATTTGCATCCTCTCCATCACTATGTAATATAAACACATCATTATGCGTTTCTCTCTTTTATTCCAAAGCAGGCAGTAAAGCTATCTAGCACAGCCTTTCAGCCAATTGTGCTTGGAGGAAGAAGACATCACTGTTGTAGACCTGTTCAGACCATGGGAACAAATCCATTCTTATGTTCCCAGGATGCTGACTGGCCGGGAGCTGGTAGGTAACCAGCAAGCATGTACCCTTCAACAGTAGCCCAGCAAAAGTGCATTTCCTGGCTGCGTATTCCTGGCTGGACATAAAAGCTGATTTGTTGTCAAATTAGATCATTAAGTAGGGATCATGAGAGAGCTACCCCTTAACAAAATCAGCCACTTGTCCATTACTACGCCAGACAAGAAATGAAGTAACTAGCCAGTTAAGTAAGAGAAAGCAAAAAATAATCCCCCAATTGTGTGTCAATCCAGAGTCATGGGCAGTCATGTTTAAAAAGAACCTTGAAAGCTGAATCAGTCCTTTGAAAACCAAAAGCGTGTCTCAATAGAATCAATAGTTCATTAAGACTGTAAAGTCTGACTCTTCTTGACCAAGTTTGATGCCAAATTTCAGGGACTTTGTTCTGTCCCTAAACTGTGCAAAGACAATGGGGAAAAATCGTGCTTCTGCCTTTTGTCTCTATCTGCCAGCAGTGGGAAGGGTGATGACGTTGGGAGGGGTGTGAGCAGAGAGAGAAAGAGAAGGGAGGGCAAAAAGGGGAGAAAGGGAAGTGGGGAGGATTAATCCGTCTGTTGTTCAAGGCACCCTGACAGGGGAAAGAGAAGTATTGAACCACAGCAGCTTAACCGAACTTCAATGTACCTTCCCAAAACCAGAAGGAATGTAATGCTACGTGGTGTTCTGCTGATAAGCAAATCCTCCTAAATCCTTTCAATTTATTTCTTGGCCTGAAGAAATTACATACTATTTAAGAGCTAAATAAATAAATAAAATTTCATTTCCAGGAATCTAGATTGGGTGTTTATTGATTACATATGCACACAGAGTCACTTGCTTTTCTGTTTCTTTCTGTTCCCAACAGAACAGTGTTCCTTTCATCTTGATGTGGTAAAGGATCAACTGGCAAGTCTTTTCCAAACTATTCAGCATAACCCTCAAGATTTGCAAGAGTTTTGAACTAGACTGTAAAATATAATTTCTTGGCTTAAACACAAAAGATACAGCTTTGGCATGAGAGGAGACTCTTCCCCCCCTTATCAACCTATTGCTCCTTTTCACATGCATTTGCCTGCTTCCAAAGAAGTACCTTGAAGATGAAAGTTGTGTGTCTACACAATGAAGTCATTATCTGAGTATAGTGCCTCTCACACTAATCACACAGGAAGAATTTTTACACTGAGTGTCCTTTTCATGATTTGATACAGTTTGTTCCCCTTTCCTATCATATTTTTATTTCTTATTGAAACAAACCTGTCAGTCGAAACAGAAACCATCAAACCCTGGTTATGCAGATGGTGATGATGCAGGTGAAAACTCCAGAAGAAAGGTACACTAGGCGTACCACTATTAACTACATTAATTAAATCACTTAATCCCAAAAACTAAGCCATTACAGCTGAACGCACAACAACTCCCACCCTGAAATCAGTGACTGCTGCTGGAAGGACAAAAATGCCTCAGTTCAGGCACTGCTTAGGTGTCTAACCTCCTGAAAATCACATCAGTTTACACAGTGTTGTTTCCCATTGCTTGTCCAAGAGTCTTCAAACGGAAGACGTTTCTTTCAGGAAATGCTCTGAAAATAGTTTCCGAGTGGTCTCCCCTGTGCCATGATCCCTATCAGAAGAACCGACAACCAGCCAAATGCACATGGCAGCACAGGCTTCCATTTACCCCTCTCCTCAGCATCTCCGTAAAGCAGGATGCAGGAAGCAAAAGCTGAGTAAAGATTCTCAGAGGTATGTAGGAAAAAGCCAGCCTATTGCCAGAATTTAGCACCCTGCTGGTGTGGACCCTAGCCCCTGATGCACACAGTCTGATGGATTAACTTAAACTGCCACAGAAATAATTTTATTAATATGCTGGGCTATGAACTACACTTGCTGAAGAACAAACATGTTATCTACTTCATCAGCAGGAGGGCAGGGCAGACCGCTGGGGAGCAGTAACTTCTTAAATTGCCCCAGTCCAAATTGCCAAGGACATTGAATCAAAGCCCTCATGTTGCTTGACTTTATATTCCTGATACTGTCATAAATTCACTGTCTGACATCAGGAAAATTGCCTCCTTTCCTCATGCTTCTGTTTATACTGCTATAAAAAGGGGAGAAAACAACTTATCTGCTTACTTGGCATACAATCAGAATTTTAGTAAACATTTTACGTTCTCAAAGCAAAGCCTAAGTACAGAAAAATCCTTTAGCAAAGGGAAGCCTATGTTTCAGAAAGTTAGAGACTCAAATGATCTGAGATGAATCAGCTGCCCTTTGAAGACTCAGCCTCTAGTAAGAGTAAATGGGTTTTCTTTGCGTGCTACCTTGCACTTAATAACTGTGTCAGAAGAATATTTTTCATTTATACTTTGCTCCTTTGCTGGAAATCAATATGTCGTTTGCTGGCATTTGCTCCTGGACATCTTTATTTAGCTTGTCTTTTCTTCCTCAGAGGGGAGGGAGTTGTATTTGATTTTGTTCTGTTATTGATTGGATCACTCTGAGCAAGAAATAAATAACTAAATACAGCGCAGTAACTTTAACGACAATCTCTTAAGCCTCAAAATCTGTACACCATGTTGCACTCCCCGCCCTAACACATGATTTAAAAGAAACAAATCTGTAAAGTCAGGTTACTATGTAGCAAAGAGGCAGTCACATATGCAATTTAACTGGCATTTCTATTTATGCGCTCATTAATAAAACCATGTAAGTCCTGTTTCTATTTTTAAAGTAGTACTCCTATTGACGTAGTACCTAGTGCTGGGATCTCATCATCCCTTGCAAATGAGGTTTAACAAGAAATTAGTGATACGGCAGACCTTATCCCAGCAGACATCTTTCCCTGGAGAAAATCCAAGCATGTTCATGTATTTATTACCGATGGCAAGTGACAGTATGGTCTAATAGGTTGCACCTGATCTGCAAAAGCCCAGCAGACGATGGTGGAGGGGCAGTGGCTGTGCCCTGGCTGGACCGAAGCGCGACGCTGGCCCACAGCATCCCTGCCAGCACCCAAGGGGAAGCGATTGGTAAGCCAGCCCTAGAGGGTGCACAGTAATCGCCGCCATTTTTTTAAATCGGGGAATTCTTCTCCTCCTCCCCTGCTTCCCTCTTAGTTTCTGCTACTCATTATTGTGTAGGCCACAAAAAGTTGGCATATGCAGCAACAAAATTCATGAAGGAGAAAATACATTGTTCTATGGTCCGTGGCACTTAAAATCTAATGTGACAGGGTAAGGTATTCATAAAGTAACAATAAACATAATCACTCTGAATAAATGTGCCTTAAAACAACTTCTGCAATTATTGTAAGTACCTCTGAGTCCAATAAGATAAACAACTATCTTTGAATATTCGCATTAATGCACTAGACTACTCTTTCCAGATAAATATTCCTCTTTCTCTCTAAACATTAACACACACTTAGGAAATGACATTTAAATACTGTTACTCACAGGATTCACACATTAGCTCACAAGGGGAAGGGGGTTGCCACACACATTGAAATGTAGAATAAACGTAACGCAAAATACATAAATGCAGAATAAACCCTGGCCCACTGGGTACATATCAGCATCTCGAACCGTTCCCTGAATGACGTTATATAGACAGAACAGTTAACAAAGGAAAATAGGCACTAAATACCTATATATAAGCATATATACAACAAACCTGCTAAAAAAGGCCAGGAATACCTTTAGTTTATAAACAATAAGAAAGTTCATAAACACAAAGAAGGCCATAGAGGTGGCTGTGGTAGAACACAGATCTCCTAGGAACAGTGACAGCCTCTTAACCACAAGTCCATCCTTCCTCTCTTAATATAGGGCATAAATGATTGTCAGCAGCTAGTACAGAAACATCTGTATACACGCCAAAAGGTAGACATTGCCATTAACTTATTAACATACTAATAAATAAACATTATCAAGGCCAAATCTAATAAACCCGAAGTTAAACAGTTTGAGACATTATTCCATCCAGGAATACCTCTGTGTCCTGGTTTGAGCAACACAGGATTAATTTCTCTTTCAGTAACTTTACTTTTCAGTAAGGTATCTTCTAATGCTAGGGAAAACTGCATTTTTAGAAGACTCTAGTGTCTGAATTTGTGAAAATATTTACTTTATAGCCAGCTATGGTATGTGGGTTGCAAGGTCTCAGTGTTTTTCAGCTCGCCAGGTGCAGGGATGAGAAGAAGCAAGACCTGGGCGCTTGACCCAGCCTAGCCAACAGGATTATTTTATACCATGAAATATAAATCAGAAAGTTTGCTGAGGAGTTTCCCTCTTCCTTGAAGGCTGCGATCCTGAGAACTTCTTGCCCCAGTGCCGGACCCCCGAGGCCTTCCTTCCTTCCCGAAGCCATAGCGCTCGCAGTGTCTGACATTTGCTGTCCACTGCTGGGAGTGCACAGCTTCCTACTGATAGAATTGGCTGAGCATAATCCTTGTATATTTTATATTGGTGTCGGGATCAATATTGGTTCCTTAGTATTATTAATGTTAATTATTTAGTCTTATTCTATTAAATCTGTTTATATTTCAACCCCTGGTTTTCCTTGTTTTTCCCAATTCCCCTTCCTGGGTGGGGAGGGGTCATCAGGAGATCAAATAATTGTCTAAAAGACAATAAATTGTTATGGGTTCTTCAAACCATAACACTCTGCAAAATATCTGATGCTCAAAAGTCATGCTTTTCTATCATTAACATTTTTTTTCTTTCCTTTTGAAATGTGACTAGACTAACAACTTCACTGGGGGGATAGGGAACTGACCTCACACCACATGTTAGCAAAAAACAGGTAACAACAACGTAAACAAGCAACCCAAATCAGTCCCACCACCACCAGGAATCATGGGGGGAAAACTTAGGAAAGTTAGAGACAGAAGTTTGTCCATTCTTCTCTAATACTGAATTAAACAAGGAAAGAGATCTACAAAATACTCCCATCAAACATACACCCATCAGCTTAAACAACATACTTAGTCCATCAAGTATTGATGAAGCCAGGTAAACTTCAACCTCCTGAGCTGCTGAACATAACAAATGCCTCCTGGGATCCCATTAAATTTGAACTGAACTTCACTTAAATATCACATCAAGTGGTCCAAGCTGCAAACAGTTGTCATGCAAGAAAATTCTGCCATTGGGTAGGCAGACTCCCATACACAACAAACATGGTGAACACTTATCCCCGCTGGGATTCTCTGCAGCCCCTGCCTAATCAGAACATTTGCTCTCCACGATGGATAAGAAGGCCATTTTCCTTACTTATTTATTTAGCTCTCTATTGAGTTTGATTAACTGTAGTAAAGACAAATCAATCTTTTGTGTTTGTGTAAAATGAAAAAAAGGAACAAAGTTAGCTTTAATGGCCCAATAGATGCTCAGCTGGAATGCACTTACCGAGGGAGAGAGCTAGACAAAGGAATTCAGGCAGCTTTAAACACCACTGGGAACATGCTGAGAACTTCTATACTTCTACCTGTTTAAAGGAGGGGAAAAATACAACCCACACCCAGCAAAGAGGCTTTCTGTTTCTCTGCAATTCTGTCTATCACGGTATCAAGTACTATGAATTTCTTCTGTTGCGCGCTTCAGATTTCCATGGCCAAAGCTGGGAGACACCAGAAAACAAGTATCCAAAGGAACATTGTCAGAAGGAGAGGATTTGAAGCTCTAAATCCATGAGAAGACTTTCTCCACTGTCAGTAAAGCTGCTTCTAAACTCAGCTTTGTTGCAATCTAACACTTCTGACCTCAATAACGTCTGGCAGAGATTGCAAAATAGCATGAAATTCATGACAACTATGAAACAAAGAAGCTTCTGCACAGTGAATTTGAGTAAGACACTTACCATTTCGAGGTAGAGCTCTGAGAAAAGTCTTTCTCTCATATATTCTAATTATAATGTTGACAGCAGTCGAAATCACAAAAGAAACCATGCTTGATTTTATACAACGTCCATTAAAAGCCTTTAGTAATACACGGAAATACTTAGTCCTTCCAAACTATGGGTAGTCAAGTATTAGCACACAGAAAATTTAACCTCAGTCTTAGGAATGCATTAAACTGGACAGGTTGATCAGGACAGGGCCAAAATATAGCAAGTGGCATTTTTCCCCATATCCCAAGTACTCCAGTCCCTGCATGGACAGATAAAGGTGTGTGCACAGGCTTTGTGCTGATCAGTTTCGGCCTTTTAATGAGAAGAAAAAAAAGCAGAAAGAATCCAACCATCCTTGTTCTAAGACAAACTTTGATTTTCCCTTATTATAGCAGCTATAGCAACAGCTTTAGCATGACGGTATGTCTCTAGCCTCTCCTGGGAGGAAACAAGTTAGCTTTTCCTTAAAATTCCTTTCTCTATGGTATTATTATTCACATTTCACCTGTGCTATCCAGAAACAAGTTATAGAAGCCACTGACAGTAAAGGATGGTGCCTTCTGGCATTTTTACCACTTCATTTTCAGACTTAGGCCCTACCCACACTAGAGCTTACTGGCATTGCAGCCATGCTGGCATATCCAAATTGGCAGAGCTGCTCACTTTAGATCCAGCAATGCTGACAGAATAAGGGGTTTTGCCGGCAGTGTTACACCACCTCTGAGTGTTGCAAGCTAAGCTGACAGAAGTTGGCATAGTTATATCCATATCAGGCTTTTGACTGGCAGCAGCATGTAAAATCAAAGCATGTGCATTTTTGCACTCTGGGACACCGCAGTGACATTGACAGAGCTTCAGAGTACGAGTACAGCACAAGTACTCTGAGATGCTTCAGATGGCAAAGTAGTTTTAAAAAAAAATCTCATAATTGTCTCAGCCGTTGTTAGTAAGCGTGTAACTGCCACAACTCAAGTCAGGAATTTGCAAGAAATAGATTGCAGCCAATGGGGTTTTTTTTGGATTCAGAGATCTCAAGGTTAGAAGGGACCATTATTTTCAACTGGTCTAATATCCTGTATCACACAACTGTGGAATTATACAGAAGAGCCAAGCGCCAGGACACCTCTGCCACTGATTTGCAATGACCTTTGACAGAGCAGTTAACCTGTCAGCACACCATGGATTCATTTTTAAGATAGTGAAGATGCACATGTATCTCTTGGAAGCAAATGTTTATAAGCTGCTTTGAGAATACCTGGAGAAGAGTGCTGTGTAAAGCATCAGAAGGAAGACACTGTGATTGCATCCAATTTTTAAAATTTTGTGAGCAGAAAGACTCACACGGTTGAAATGGAACTCCCATATGAACTGTAACAAACTGTTACACAGGGTTGAGGTAGGAGGGACCTAAGAAATTCTGTCCTCTCTTTAATGTTTCTGAAATGACATCAAGTACTGGAAATGACTGCACTGTCCTACAGACTGGGACTCCTGCATAAGAAGGAAAGGAACTGCCTGCAAATTCTCCTCATCAGTGGAGAAAACCTGCAGCGCACATCTACAGAAATAATCTGCAGCAGAGCTTAACACCATTCATCACCGAAGGCAAGCGACTCTCAGAAAAACAGCCCTGCCATGGTGGACTACCAGTACTCATCCCATCAGAAAGCAGACCTTGCTTTCAGACAAAGCACAGCTTTTCCAACAGGTGCAGAGAAATGCTCTGTAACCTCTATACCAGGCGGCTTTGAACCTCAGTACCTCACAGGTAGTGGAACAAATTGCCTGGCTGGTCCCAGGATATCCCTTGTACCTAAGTCTCCCACTTACCCACAATGCGCAAATGATCGAAACAAATGCTACAGTCTGACACCATGGAGCTCTCGACAGCTGTCAACTCATTAAGTTCTATTCACTGGCTTCCCACCTCCTTGCCAATGTATTACATAAATTGCTTTTTAGCTGGCAGCCTTTCCCTTTGCCTGAAACCAGTTTGCACTGAGCATGTTTGAGTCCGTTGGGTTTTTTTAAAAAAATGCATTTATTCCCTTCCCTTTGGTGATTTGCTTTGCTTTGCAACAGTCTGAATGGGCTGCAGGATACTGTTTCATTATCAAGCTGCAACTGCAAATGAATATTTTATAGCAGCTGAACAGAGGTTTGGCTGTAAATGACTACATCCTAATTAAACAAAAGAGAGGGAGGAAGACAGAAAGAAAAATGAATTTAATTAATGAAATATTGATGCAATTTACAGACAAAGGCCTTCCCATTTAGAAGGGGATTCCTGAAATGTGAATTTTTAAAGAATTATAGAAAGAGTTGGAGGTTTACTGCCTCCCGCTTGATTTATCTAGTGATGTTTCTTGTATTTTATTTTTGCCTTTTTCAGCCTCTTCAAAATGCCTGAAGGTATGTCTGGTATTTGTCCATACAAAGTCACAGATGCAAGTGTTCCAAATGCAAATATATACTTATAATGACTGTGCATTAAGAACACGTAAAAATAGAGCATAAGCACTGTCATGCTAGCTCAAACTCCATCTAAGACTTGATTCCTGCCTCTGGCATTAGCCAGTTATTTGTTTGTTCACAGAGAAAGTATAAAAACAAGATAAACACGCAGAATTACTTTTCTCTCACATATGCTAATTGGAGTGGCAAGCACCAGTTTAGGAAGTGGTCATACCTGCATCTTTATGCCGCATAGGTTTTATATGTCATAGTTCTTAATGGGCTTTTTGGCCACAAACTGGCATATTAGCTTTTAAAATCCATTTGTATTTTTTGTTTTAATAATATCATATGGCAGCAAGTTCCACATTTTGTGTAAAAGCACTTCCTCCTGTTTGATCTCAGCCTGCTGCTGCTTTATTTCACTCCTCAATCTTTGTTGCATGAAAAACAGCAGTTATTCCCTAGTCGCAGTTTCTCTGCACTATCTTGATTTTACAGACCCCTGTTATCACCATTTGGTTACCAATTTTTCAGCTGAAGAATGCCAGCCTCTTTAACCTCTCCTCATGTGGGAACCATTGCATATCCTTGATCATCCCTGCTAACCTCTTTTGCAGCTTTTTTAGTTGTCATAGATCGTTTCTTGAGAGCTGATGGCCAAAACTGAGTGCAGCGCAGAAGGCAAAGCACAACACAGATTTACACAGTGGCACACTGACGTTTTCAGTTGTATTTTTTTTTCCTAATAGTTTCTAATTTTTTTTTTGCCTTCTTAAATGTGAATACATGTCCAGAAGTAACCAAATCTGGCCATTTGTCCACATAAAAACTCATTTTCAATGTTCAGTGTGGTTAAGCACATGCATAAACCAGTGCCCAATAATGCATGTCTTCTGTTATGGCCTCAGTTTCTGACATTTTTGAATTAAAGGCCCTATAACAGGATGGAATTTATTGATTCTTGAGATGCCTCAGAATGCCATCCACTGAAATGGATATGGCAGTGGGATCTACGAAGAAGCGATAAAGCATTTGGGAGGATGCGGGATTTCTCAAGTCATTCTAAGTCCAATGAGCTGACACATTTCCGACGTTGCAAAAGGCACCTGAGTAAGCCCAAGAGACGCCTGTCAGGTTCATGGTGTCAGGAGGCAGAAGCAATGCATTTTAATGTGGCATCACTAAAAATAGACTGGTGTAATCCTACTGATTCACACAAGATCAGTAACAGAGAGGTCTCAATATTAAATTAGAAATGTGTATATCTATACATCCCAGAAGTGGGGCCAAACTATAGAACCTGCTCCAACCTGTTTCCTTATCTCTTTTTGCTGGCAAATGTTCTTTATATCTTGTATGTTCTAAAGTGAATCAGGCTTAAATATAATGTCAAAATGCTGCCTGAATCAAATTAGAAGATGAGAATAGCCCTGAACTTTATAGAAAAGCCACAACTGTACAGCCCAACAGAGAGTTGAAAAGGGAAAAACTATGGCATATGTTTTCCCACAATAATCTCCTCAAAACATTTGTATCATTTTGGGTGATCATGACATTTCACTCTACAGTGGACTCTACTGTCCATGGAAGATCACTGATGAAATAGCTTTAAGGTTTAAATTAGTAAGGACAAAGAGAATGTAAACAAATAAATCAAAAAAATGCAGCTCCAAGCAAACTGTGGAAACTGGTTCTATGTGAAATGCAGCCTTCAGAAACCTGGGAGAGAAGCTATTCACTCTCACCAGGCCATCCATAATTTGACTAACTGAATACCAGTAGGCAAATCTTTCCAGAAGGAAGAGAATTAATTGCCTGAAAGCATAGAACCTATAATGTTCTACAGTCACAGTTTCTTTAAATGCTGTTATAGCATGTGGATGTAAAGGACATAAATGAAAACACGCAACTCCCATACAATTCCATGCCTTGCCATTGACATAAAACAAATATAGTTTCTCATCCACTTCAGCAAAAGACAGAAAAATACACCAGGAGTGAAAGAATTAAATAAATGGATAATAGGCAAGAAGCCTATACTGAAGCTCACAGGCTTTGGTCTCCTACTTTCAACATTACTCCTGTTTTTCTCTGCCATGCCTTCTTCTTTTAGACCGAGGAAAGCTCAGTGACTTTTCAATACCAGTGAAGATACTGATCTTGACTCAAACACAGGCTTTTAAATTTGCAGGGGAAAGATTTCTTTGAATTCCACATTATCAGAGAACATACAGCTTATATGTGAAGATACAACAGCTATTACCTGAATTTTAACAATAATGATATTACCCACAGCCTCTAATCAGATCAAGATCCCATTATTTAGATACTGCAGTATCAACAGGATGAAAGAGACTGTTCCAAGTACTGCTGTTTAGGCAAATAAGCAACATATTTAGTACAGCAGACAAGGGAATAACAGCTCAGTTTTACGATAAATTATGATGCTAAAGCATTAGCTTTTGTTCTGTGCTGGAACAACCCCAAATATCCTTTAAAACCATCTCAGAAAAAGAATTGCATCAAAGTATCAGTTTTCAGATAATCATCTGGGTTTTTTATTAGCACCTAGATTTCAGACATACCATTCAGTGTGTGCATGACAGCAAAGCACCCTCAGGGCACCTTAGAGGATGTAGTCCCCAGAAAGGGTTAGCCCTGTGAAAAGGATCCAGGCTTGACACCCATGCTTCTGAATAGTTCGAAGGAGGGGGTTTCCTCCCAGATCCGGCTGCATCAGGAGAGTAGGAACAAGGACCTACAGCACCTCCTTCTAGGAGCAGCATCCTCATTGCAACCTGCCCTGGTGAGAGAGCCTCTCATCCTCTCCCCATTAAAGAACAAACACCATCCTCTAAGCTCCCCCACGCTACCAGGCAGATACCCTGCAGAGAGTATGACATGAGCAGAGGGTAGTGTTAATGACAGCAGGAAGACAGCTTCAGGAAATACCACCTATAGCTAACATTACTGATGGTGCGGAGGAAGTACGGGCAGTGCAAGATTGTTTGCCTAAACATGAATTCTTTAATCTAGCTAGCATGGGAGATTTCCAAAGAGGCTAACAAAGACTGAGCTAAGAAAAGCATTTAGTGCAGTTTTACCACTAACTGAGACTATACCTTAATAATCTACAAAATAACACTGTCAAAGATTATACTCTTATGCTTGCAGGGCCTTCTGACAAGAACAACTTCAGGGAAAAAAAGAAGAGAAAGAGAGAGAACAAAAATGTAATTGCCTGCCTATCAGCTCCACTATCATAATTACTTTCAAACCCTGACATGGGTTGAATCAGATGAACACCAAATCAATTTTTGCAGCCAGCAATCAGTGTATTCTTAGCTCATAAATTAAAATGTCACTGGTAGAGTGAGTACAAAATAATGGCTGTTTCACTATTTTACAGTATGGAGAGAGCAACTTCCTTTTTTTTCTTTCTGTTTGTGAGTGAGTGTGGCCTCTATGTCCTTAAGCACTGTACAGTACATTACACTCATCTAATTCAAGTCAAAGTTTACACAGGTGGATGGCACACATAAAAACATAAGACATTACACACTAGCTATGGAATGGGGTAGTGTTATCCTCCTGGGTATCCAGACCCTTACTCTAGATGTGGGGAGATGGTGGCGTGAGTTCTTCTCCTGCATCATGCAGCGTTAGGACTTTGCTGGCTGCATACAGCTTCAGGGGAAAATGTGCCTTAAGGCTCCACTCCACTGCCTCCCCCGTCATCCCTTTCTGACCTGCAGTGAACCTCCTCAGGCTGAGTGAGTAGAAAGCTCCCCAATACAAGGAAAATTCTCAAAAAGAAAACATTTTAAGGGCAGAAACTACTCATTGGTTCGCTTTCTTTAAGGACTAAATTGATCAAACTGAAAAATCAGTACCATATGTTGAAACCTGAGCCATACTAATAAAGTGCTTAATTTTGTATTACCTTCTGTGCCTCATTTCTGAGTAGGAATAATTTAACGGGCCATTCTGTGCCCAGTACCTTGCCTATCACTTTTCACTCTCTACCTCAAACCACAAACTCTGCAGCTGAGGCATACAGCACCACGCCGATGAGTTTACCTCTCATGTGCCTAGAGTTGTCAAGATACCTCATTCTTTTCTTCTTTTTGGGGGATTTTGCACTTTATGTGCACTTTAAGTGCACTTTTTTTTCACTTTAAGTGCATTGCCTAATCTTTGCCTAATGATTGAGTTAATTTGTCCTCATATAATGGGACTAGCAAAGCCCCCAAATCCCTCTTTGCGCTCCAACTAGTGCTCTGACTAGCTCTGATGTCATACTTACTTTCCAAAAGATAAAACTTGAAGCATCTTTCTCTCCTATCCACCCCAGCTGGAAAGGAGCTGTGAAGAGCAACACTGGCTGAACTCCGAATTGCTCCAAAATTCTCTTCCAAGGTTTCACCTCTAGATACCACTGAACAAGACATCCAGCTATATTGCAAATCCAGCTAATAATTTTTAATGCATTTCTGTAACAGCCAATGTCAGTATTGAGAGTTTTGCCTCGAGTGATAACTTCGAAGAGCTCAGGATTTTTCTTCTGCTCTTTCTAGCCTTCAGATGCTGAGCTATAAACTTACTGAAACCTGAATATAAAATACTTCCTTATTTATTAAAAATAGGAGTGCCTATCACTTAAACCGAACCAGAAGCCAGTATATAGGATTTTTGGAATGTTGCATTTAGGATGAATCTCCTCTCTTCCTTACAGTCGATTACCTCTCTGGTTCAGAAAGAGAAATTTCACTTCAAGTGGAATGGCAGACTCTTTGCCCAATCAGTGGGGTAATTTGACCTCATATGATGTGACTAGCCAAATGAACAAAAGGTCTTATCTTGTGTGTTTATCAATCAGTCGTCTGGTACTGTCTGCCACAGGGAGCTGTGCATCTTTTCGCAAGGGCCTTTTGCTCAGCTGCACTGCCCAACAGCTGACAACTCATCACACTGAAACTCAGCAGAGCCGTGAGACCTCAGTGCTCTTGTATCTCTGTGCTATTGTCATTAATACAGTACTAAAACGTCAGTAGGTGCAGACTCACCATGTACACAAATCACAGGAAAACAAGAAGGAACCTCTGAAAGCATAAGAGCTAATATTCGACTGCTTCAGGACCACGTCATATAAAGCCATCAATAAACTTATTCTCCTGGACCCCTTCATCCAGACGACTCCTTTTTTGGACAGGAACACACTTCTAATGTCCAGACACAGCTTGTTCACAGCTGGGTACTGACCATTTTGGGCCATGCAACCCTTTAGTTTAAAGAAATATTTTCCCAGCCTCCTTTTTGTAAACATCATACAGTTTCAGAGAGCAATCATATCTCCTTTATTCCTTCAGTCTGCAAGATAAAGAAGCTAAATTCTAACAATCTCTTCTGCTAAGACTGATTCCCCATTCACAACTTTGTCCTTTAAAACCTTCTCTGTACCTGTGCCAAGTGCTACCAGTCATTCTGGAACATGAGCAGATACACTTTGAAATAGCACTGAGCAAACTCAGAGGGAGAAATTCTTTTATAAATTACTTTAAAGAACAACCCTGCCGTAGTAAAATGGTGGGTAGTTTTTTGTGAAAAGGTTTAAGAGGTCTTTACTTCCACAGGTAGAGGAATGCAGCTTATTAAGTTCTGCCAGATAGAAAACCGGGTTTGCTCCTGCTTTTAACTAGGTTGGTATTCAGAGACGACCAAAAAACCGAAACCAGTTCTTAAGGATGGGATTTCTAGTGGCTTAAATGCAATGAGGTTTAAGGCTCAGCCCCCTATACTCTTGAATGAATCCAAAGCAGAGCATCTACAAAACGGCTGGAAACAGAAATGTATGTCTTGCCTGAGTACAGAAGGAAGTAAAAAGATCAAGCTGAGGAAAAAAACGCAACTACTTTCTAAGCTGCCATCTTTTATCTCTGAAGAAACACAAGAACTGGAACTGATAACTGTCTCGATACGTTATCAGTTATGATAACTACAATACAGAGATGCAATATAGAGTAAGTCCTTAGAAATTCCAAACTTAAAAATCAAATATAATGAATAACTGAGAAAGCCCCACTTTCCATTTCAATTCTGCTCTCCTTATCTGCCGTGCTAATATTTAGAAAGTAATTATTGCTCTTGATGATTAAAGTTTTTTTCCCTCTCTTGAAATGACTGATTTTTCTTTTGAAGTCTGCATCACCCTGAAGGGAAAATCCATTTCTCAGCAGATTTTTTTCCTTTTTGCCTGGCAAGTAAAGGGGATTAGAAAAATTAGAATAGAATGACAGTGAAAAGAAAAAGGGAGAAGGGGAAGAGTGAGCAAGGGAAGACAGGTCTCTTTTTTTGGTTTGAGGAATGTCTTTACGAATTCATGAAAAGAAAGAAGTGAAAAATGATGAGCACATCTCATAGGGTATGGCACCTCATGACACAATCCAGAGTTCTTATACTGAGGTGAATGGGCATTGCTGACAGCGCATTGCTGCGGCCAGGTTAAAATGAGTTCTGCATCAGCAAACCAGGCCCATCAGCACCTGGCATCTTCATCGTACCCCATTACACATAGTTTTTTGCAGAATTATTGCAGCTGGGTTAGTTCTCCAAAGTGAGCACAAATGAATCTTCTCCCAGAATCTGAGTGGCATAACCAAGTTAACCTGGCCTAAAGGTAAAGGAATTCACACTGTAATGATGAAGGGAGGTTGACGAACCTAGACGGTTGTATATTTTGTCCATATAAAAATATTGAATTATGGAAGCTCAGCTATGATTATATTAGACTCATGCTTTTCCTATAGTATCCTCCATAATAAAAGGCAAAGCAAATAAAAACTAATATGCAATAGGAGATACCACAAACAAAATATAGACCTATGTGATTCCTTGTTCCCAAAACTTCTCCCACTGAAGTGATATAATGAGACATCAGGGTTTTTTGTCCTATGGTATATTAAATCCATGAGTGAAAATCTCTTGAGAATCAAAGCCCACATGTAGGAATGAACTTATCACCAACTCACACCCTCCAAAACCCTGGAATCAGTGTATGTGATGTGAATTTACGTGGCTGTCATTATATATAATCTCATCATATAATATGTGAGTGTGCCTCCGTATGGCACCAACGTAGATCATTACTGCATTCTGATCTTGCTAGAAAGCATAAGGTGTGCACCATTACAGATGAAACATTCATTCTGCATAGTCCATTCTCTATATGAGGCTCACAATGTGGAAACTAATACCTCAAAGCACTCTTTAGTACAAGTGGACAAAATGCCGTATGTCAAACACATTTCCTTTTTCTCATAAAACCCCAAACCCCAACCTCATCACTGGTTGTTCCAGGAAAAAAAAAAAAAAGGGGAGGGGAAAAAAAAAAAGATGGGATTTCCTAGATGACATGCTGACCATGACTCTCAGCTAAACTCTCTGACAGCAACTAAGCAGCTACTCAAGCCAGGATATATTTCACACAAACAAGCTGGAGGAGAGCCAGCTCTGGATGAAGTGATTGGCTTATTTCAGAATATGAAGTGTTTCTTCTTGACATCAAGACATGCTGACTGTCCTTGGGGAGATGCTATAAAGTGAGCTGAGAAGAAACTTTGATCAGGAGTGAGACAAAGCATCAGTTTTGGGTTGTATAATGGATGGCTGTTCAATGCCCTTGTATCTGCAAAGCAGCTTTCTCAGTAGAATTTGAAATAAAATAAAGGTCTTCAGTTGCTAAAGGGCTAAGCATACATTTCTTGGACTGTTGTTAGTGTTTGGTATATCATCACCAAGTTTTGTTGTCGTCTTCTTTATTTTAGACACACTGCTTTAGAAGTTAATAAAATGACTTGTTTCTCCCTTGTGCTGGACCATTTGCATAATTATAAAGAGGGTTCATGGAAGAGAGTCAATCAGATAATTCCCAAATGCAAATTAAAGATCTTTCAATTAACATGGCAGGACATGTGTGAAAACCATGCTAATGTAGCAGAAGATATCCCCAGTGGCAGTTCAGCTCTCTGCCTGTGTGCCAAGGCATCTCTTTGTCTCGCTTTGCTCTGCCACTTGTGGCCTCTGCTTAGGCAAGAGAGGGCGGTGGAAGAGAGCAAACAGGGAGGTTTACTAAAGATCTTTATTGCAGTGTTACTGATGGGGTGTGGGAGCATTGCCTTACTCTTAATTTTGTTTCAGGCAAAAGTCAACTTGATTGATGAAACAACTGTGTCTTGCCACATCAGGGCAAAATTGTGAGAAGAATCTGATTTCCAGAAAGCACTTTTATTCACAGCTCACTTTGCATACAGTTCCCCTATTGAAAGATGACTTCCCTCTCCTGTCTTCAGTAATAACACACACTCTCTTTTCAGAAGACTTTCCTTGCTTCTCTGCCTGCAAGTAAGTGGCCCCACAGAACAGCTGCTGAAAAGCAGATATATATAGAAAAGGACTCTGGATGCTTGGTAGTAACTTAGGTTATACCTGATAAAAAACAATGAAGTCAGATCTTTAGATTTCATACGTATAAGCTGGTCATCAACTTCAAAATCAGAATTTAGTGTTTCCATGAGTACAAAGATGCTATATACTTTGTTCCTTTATGGAAGCATTACATTTTTCCCTCAAGCATGGGAAACATTAAAGACCAGACACCAAAGAACATAGAATCATAAAATCATAGAATCACTTCAGTCGGAGAAGACCTTTAAGATCATTGAGTCCAACCACAAACCTAACACTACCAAGTCCACCACTAAACCATGTCCCTAAGCACCACATCTACGTATCTTTTAAATACCTCCAGGGATGGTGACGCAACCACTTCCCTGGGCAGCCTGTTCCTGCTTGACAACCCTTTCAGTGAAGAAGTATTTTCTAATGTCCAATCCAAACCTCCCCTGGTGCAACTTGTGGCCATTTCCTCTCATCCTATCACTTGTTACTTGGGAAAAGAGACTGACACATGGATCCTTGTTTTGCACCATGGCACCCTGCTAGCTTTCTAATCACTGAATGAATTTTCAAAAGCAGCTCTTGCATAGAAGAAATAGCATGTCTGTGTCTTCCAGCAAAACAAACGAAACTGTTTTATTTGAGGTGCCAGCTGCTCCTTACTCGTGAATTGGGACCTGAATTAGGGCTTTGTAAGTCTGGAAAACAAGAATCCCTGGGTGAGCATGTCAGAACTCCCCCATGAAGGTGACTGCTGCTCCAGCATCACTCTGACACCCTCCCTGGGAAGCCACAATACTCCTAGCAGCTGCTTCTCAGGGAGAAAATTCATTGTTTCCTCTAAAAAAAAAAATAATTAAAAAATTGCTGCTTGCTTTATTAACACTATTTCAGCAGACTATACATTAATTTGGATGATGAAGGCATGTAACAGTAGTGACCATCACAAACCCCAAACTATTTTAAAGAAAACGAGAATTATCTTTGCCGAATGCACTCAAATTATATTTTTTTTCACCTCAGACACTCTCTAAAGTAATTAAATGAATATGACTTTCACAAACAGGAAAAATCTCCTAACAGCTAATCAAGAGGATGAACTAGTACTGGCCCTGGTATTAGTATCTCTATCTCAGTTATATTAATCCCATTATCCAAGAAAAAAACACCACCACCAATAATACTAAAAAGGTCCTGGAAAGCCAAAAGATAGATTGGGTACAATTCCAGCCAGCCCACTGGGAGGTATTCCTAGTAGCTGCTCTGCTTCCTGTTACTGAAGTATCATGGAGCACAACCTAATTTCATGGACTAGTACAAAACTGAGAATCGTGAACACCTATTGTAAGGCCTATTGCTTTTTCCCTAGCTCGTGACGAGATTTTGCACCATACTGGTGGGGCAGACCTAATCCATCTCTGTCTCATCTCTGCTTTTGGCGGCAAACCACTTTCCCATTCATGTCTTAGTGGTCAAAACTCACAAGGGGATATTGTGGTGAATTAATCCAATTGAAATACAAGTCTAAGAGAGCTGCAAAGTTTGCGCAGGATGCAATTGTAGCTCCCACATTGTGCACATAACCTCCAAATTATCTGGGTTTTCATCCACTTACCAGCATCTCAGAATAAAAAATTATAATAATGAAAAGCCGCTGTGTTTGCATTCCCGTGCCCCTGGATCTGACCACTTTATAGAGTGGTTCAAACTGATCAAAAGTTTTAAATGATATTTTTGTGGCAGCCAATAAAAAGCAGCAGTTCATTCTCAGCAGGCTATTAGTTTTATAATTATTATTAATACTAGTTGCCTTATTATGCAGCATTAGCAAGGTAAACTCAAGCTTTTTCAGCACATTTTAGCTTTAACAAAGCAATTACTTGAGTCAAAATCATTTATCAAATTGAGCAACTCCTAGTAAGAATTATATTTCTGACTTCAAGTCTTTGTTTTTCAAATAGTAAGGCATAATAACTTCTTGAAGAATTAGTAATCAATGTGTCACTCCTGTAAGTAATTATTTTACTTGAAACAAGTAATAAGTCTCTGTTCCCATTTGAGAGCACGTGTAATTGTAATGTATTGTTAATTCTGCAGTCTTTTGTATAGAATGAATATTCAACTTCAGTAATCATGAGAAACTATCACATTATCTCTAGTGTATGTTCTCTGTAGAAGAAAAGAATAATAAAAGAGTTAGCATACTGAGAATCTTTTTAAGTTTCAAACTTCAGAGAAAAATACAATTTATTGAAATGCATTCTGTGTGTCGTGTTTGTGTGCATACTCAGTGTGTCTTGGTCTTTGTTTTTGTTTTTTTTGAAAGAAAACTATAGGTCTAGAACAACTTGGAGTCAGATGTGCTTGTTTCTTTATGCTTGTCTCTCTCATTGCATTTGCTGTCAGATCAGGAGCACAGCACAAGGCTCTTCTCTGCCTCAGTTTCACTCCCTTTGAAGTGAAGAAAACGAAATCCATCTTCGGGAACACTGTCGTCATGAGTTATTGTTTGTTAAGCGCTTTAAGATCAGTAATAGAAGTTCTTAGAGAAGCGCAGAGCATTACTTGTTTTTAAAAGATAATACATTAAAATGAAATATAATAAAACATTTCAGTTGCAAGATATGTCTTAAGACAGACTTATATCACATTAGACCATGAAGTCACATTTTCAAATTAATGAAACATTTTCACATGGAACAAAACAGATATTTTACAATATATATGAACATTAAACCACGGTATGGGACAGGACTTCCATCTTCAGAGGTGTTCGAGACTTGTCTGGATGTGGCCCTGAGTAACCTGCTAGGCCTAGACCTGCTTTGAAAAGGCAGTTGGTGTAGCTCCTTCTTATGGCACACTCGTAAGAACCTTCCTGGATTGGCCTGAACATTCCATGCTTCACAAGTGTGAACCTCGTATGAATGCACAAACAGACAGGATAGCAGTGAAACCCTCAGACTAAACAGAGAACTTGGCAGCATGCAGGGTGCAGACAGTCAAACCTGTGCTTTGAGCCAGCTCGGGTCCCAAAGATGATTAGACACATTACTTCATGACTGCACCTCTGCAAAGAAGTCTCGCCTCACAGCTGGACTTCATCTGTGGGCATTGTCCTGTGTTAACGCAGCCAGATGGCCTTTCCACTGCAGCTAGCTCAGGGAAGGTGCACAACTGTCCACACCTGACCATGTAAAACTGCCCATAATGTCTTCTGCCACTACAGAAGAGTACCATTTATCCCAGACTCCAAAAGTACAGCTGCCACTGCTGTGTCTCTGTCATCGCCTCTTGCAGCCCTGTGCTTAAAGCACCATGCTGGGGCTTTAATTAACTACTGACAGAAGAGAGAACAGCAGCTACTCAGTCATCAGGAAAGCCTGCGATCACTCATCACGCACCACTGTCACAAGTCCAAGACGAAACCAGGTCTCCAAGCTGAACGTTTATGTTATTGCTCTGATTTTGCCTGTTTGTTTGTTTGAGGTTTAATGCCTATACTGTTAATTTGAGGGCGATAAATAGCTTTTTGAGAAAACTAATTTGTACGCAGCTGCAATTAATCAGAGTGCGGAGAAGAGTGCACCAGAGCTGAACACCCTGCTGAAACAGATGGCTGTGCGGCCGCCACACACTCCTGCATTCCTGCAAAGGTTAAGCCAAATTGCAGAGCCCTGGGAATTGGAGCTCGCACACATGCTGGCTCTCCCCACATCAGGCCTGCTAGGGAAAAGCTTGAATGATTTTCACCTGGAAGCCTCCTGGGGCTTGCAGCCATTACTTGAGAACTTTAATAA